>JADLZK010010747.1:0-25889 GCA_015847255.1 Hyparrhenia diplandra | reverse complement strand
CGGCAACTTTGCAAGTCGATGTCGGTGTCGGTAGAAGATCAAATCTGCCACCGCCGGCGCATCACATGCGCCCGACCATGACCTAGGTTCGATTCGATCAATCTTATTGATCTCCAACTTCGCCATGGCCGGGTTTACAAGTATCACTTAACTCCGATGGCGAAATTTCGACCGGTAGGAGTAGATCGAACAAGACCAATACGGTAAGATCACGAACTACGATCGAGACTCATCTACAACCATGCATATCACCATATACACACATCGAATCTATAGCGAGGCGGCTACGGCTCCGATACCCTTCGAAGGAATATGGGATTGCTACGCTAGCGAGAAAACAAAACTTTTTCTACCCATAAACCGGGAACTCTTGCTAGTTATAGATCACGGGATTACCACTAGGCGCCGCAGGTGCGGCGGAAGATGTCTTCTCTTGGCGTAGAGATGTGCGTGTCGCAGGCGGTGCCGTCTGATTGCTCACGTCCGTCCTTTCACGTGCGGTTCGTCCTTGTGCTCGGATCACGGCACCTCCAAGGTTCCCACACGTGCGGGGAGGAAGCAACGCGCCTCTAGGATTGCTAGGCCCGCGAGGGAGCAAGAGGCGAGGGCGTGGGCGGCGGCCGCCAAAGTGGAGTCCCTCCTTTTAGCCCCGCGCCCATTAGTAATCCTAAGCCTCATCTAATTGGATCCAATCCGAATTAGGCTTCCTTCCCCTTAAGCGTGCGACCCTATGGGCTCACGCACGCATAGACATGGCCCGTACTCCTACTCGGCCAATAGATGACAGGCGGCCTCTAGCAAGACATGTCAACTCCCATGCGTGCGTAATGATCATATCGGACGAACCATCACAATCTCCGACAAGTAGAGAATAACGCCGACCAGGTCAAGAACTCTTCCAACCGATCCCCGCCGACCCTCCGACCCGGTAGAAAGTGGCGCCCGGCCGGTAAGAACTCCTTCCCGGCCGGTCTCGACCACCCTCAGGCCGGTGCTTGGGTAACCCGAGCAGGTTGGTCTGTCATTCCCTTTGCCACACTATATTTGGTCCATCTCATAGGTTAACACTTAACCTAAGCACGGCCATGCATTTCATGATCAAATCACTCAAGTGGTCCATTGATATCTCTCTCAAATAGAGAGGGGCAAATTCCATCTTGGTCGACTATGTCTCACAGCATGTTTTCTGACAAACCCGAAAACTACCTTTATGACTACCCAGTTACGGAGTAGCGTTTGGTAGTCCCTGAGTAGGTCATTCCACATCTTGAGTACATACGACAACCTCAGGTCTAAGGACATAACGTATGAGATAATGATTAGAGACAATCTCAGGTTGGGTCTATCCAGCCCCATGTCATACATGTGCCCACACTATTAGTTTGACATCTCCATGTCCATGACTTGTGAAACATAGTCATTAACCAATACGTGTGCTGATCTAATATTCATGTGTGTTCTCACATGAACTCCGACCAGGGACAATTATTGAATAACCATACAAGTAAAAGAGTTTCACAAACAATTCACATAATTGCCAATCGATACAAGTTGTCTTTAATGGATATTCATGAACACATAATATGTCATGGATACAATGAAGGAATACAAATCATCTCTATGATTAGCTCTAGGGCATATTCCCAACAAGATCAATCATCTCCTTGTTATCAAAGTCTGAGAAAGCTTCTTCATCAGAATAAGCATCTTTTTTATCTGCAGGGGCCATAAACTCTGATGGAAGATAGAAAACCATGCCCACATCAGCCGAATAATCGGGTTCGTCGGGTTTCTTCTTCGGGCGCCACACCTTTTTCCTTTCGGCTGCTGCTTCTTTAAGCTCCCTATTCCTCAGACGCTGCACTCTTCTCTTCTGGCTCTTCCTCAATCCTGGAGGGCACCACTGTCCTTTCTGCCATACATACTCCTGAGGAACTTCTTCATTATCATAGTCCTCATAGTCAGCCCATGCTCGATCTGCACTTCTCTTACCGCTATGGAACCTGTTGTCATCTATTTTTAGGCGCCGATCATCCTCAGGGAAATGTGCCCCCAGTCTTTCCTGGATGGGATGGCGGTTGACTCGAGCCTGCCTGTACCCGAAGTATTGCTCGCTGCATTCGGGACAGTTATTTCTAGCAGGCAGCTTCAAGCCTTCGTTCCAGCAGTGCCTGAAGAAGGGACATCCCTAGTGAGATTCCTCTTGTTCTCGCATGTACTCCTCCTGCTCCAGGCGATACATCTCTTCTTCATACCTTTGTTGCTCCTCTGCAAGCTACTGATCCCTGCGGTACTGCTTCTCTTGCTGCCTCTGCCACTTGTTTAGCAATATGCGTGAAGTAACCCTAGGTTTTGAGGTCTCACCTTTCTCAGTTCGGCTATTTTGGAACCGAACCCCGTGCTGGAGCTCCTCACTGGTCACTTGTCGACTAGGGTCGACTGAGCCGCTTTGTTTTGCCCTATCATAGGTCAGCACCTTCATCTTGCCCTTGTCCTTGGGACCATTTGCAGAAACCATATTCATAGAGAAGGAGATCATGCTTATCGGGAAGTGTTGCTTGTCCACTTTCATATTGCTTTTAAACTTCAGGTGGCCTTGCTGTATAGCCCTCTGGATACGCTGCCTGAACATTTGGCAGTCGTTGATGGAGTGAGAGTTGGTATTGTGGAAACCACAGAATTTCTTATCCTTCACTCCTTCGGGACGCAGCATTGGATGCCCTTCTGGTAGCTTGACGCGCCCTTCCTTGACCAACAACTCAAAAAGCTTATCAGATTTGGAGACGTCAAAGTCGTAGGTCCCCTTGTTCTGCTTCAACCAGTGTTGCTTGACCTGTGTAGGCTCTTTTCCCCATATTATCTCAGCTGCAGCTACTTCATCCTCATTATCTTCTTCTTCTGCATGCTCCAGGAAATTCTGATACATCTCATAGGCTACATTACCCCCTTTCTGGTAGCGGGTATCTTTCTTAATGCTTTAAAACTGATTGCCCATGACTGCCAAGCGCCGTGAAAGTTGTCCAAGGTCTTCAAACTCCATGCCGACTAGCTTTTCCCTGATATTCGGGTGCATGCCACGTATAGCTACTGTCGGCAACTGGTTATCTGGCAAGGTCAGGGAATAGCAGAAGTTCTTAGTTTCCCTGAACCTGCGTAGATATTCTTGAGGCATTTCATTATATTTCTGCGTCATCCCCATCAGATCAACCAACTCCTTCTCATTGGAACCACTGAAATAGTATGCATGAAACTTTTGCTCCAGCTCTGACCAGGTTCCAATAGAATTGGCCGGCAACGTTGTGAATCACACGAAAGCCGGCCCTGTGAGAGACAACGGGAAGTAGCGGATCCTCCATGCTTCATCTATAGCAAGCTCTCCCAACTGTATCAGATAGTGACTGATGTGCTCTATGGTAGTAGTATCATCTTGACCAGAGAACTTGGTCAAGTCAGTTGGAGGTTTCATCCTTGGAGGAAGCGCCACCTTGTTATACCACTCTGGATATGGAGACTGATATGCATAGGGCCGATTCTTGGGCTTCAATCCAAACTGATTCTGCATCATATCGGCCATCTTTTGTAAGAGCATGTCAACGCCCGAATTTGGTGGTCCAGATGGTTGACCTGATGCAGGTGTGTACCCAGGATTCGGCAGAGCGTTGAGAGTTGAATAGTCAGTGAACTCAGTATAGCCAGGTCCAAAGAGATTTCTCTGCAGCCTATTGTTCAGTGGAGAAATCATGTAAGAAGAAGGCGGAGGATTCCCAGGTGTGACGAACGTAACATCCCCATAGGTGGGATGGGGTGTCTTGGTCTCCTGAAGCTTTGCCTTGGGCTTTGGCTTTGGTGTTTCTTCAACTTCGTCTTCAGCATCTTCAAGAGTTGTAGTACCCTTTCCTTGTTTCTTCGGCTCGTGGAAGTAATGTAGGTCCGGAGATTGGGCCAAAATGTTCCTCAAAGTATTAGTCGACCGGCTCCAAAACGCTCCCTCATGATGATGTAGCGGAAGGTGTTGAGGAAAGCCGAATTATGATTTGTCATTGTCTTGCCCATGGCCTCATGAATGATCTGCTGCATCTTGACGTAGTCTTCTTCATCAGTGACATCGGACTCGCCAGGAAGCAGCACCCTTGGTAGCTCCACCTTATGGAGGATTTTGCCACTCTTGTTCTTAGAGAAAGATAGCATGCACTTCTTCATGAAAGTAGTGCACTCCCTCTTCATCATCTCCTGCATATCTGGTGGTAGGTCATCCACCGTGAGCTTGATGATTTCATCACCGTCAGGCATCTTGACTTCAAACTTGGGTGTCCCACTGGGCGTGCCAAAAAGTGTGTTGACACAAAATGTGCACTGTGCCTCACACACAGCAAGCCGGATGAGCTAGCTTCCAAACGGGTGCTCGGGCGTCTTGATTCCGGAGGCGTGCCAGTCAGTTTGACCAGAAACTAACAAGGGATAAAACCATGAGAGCAGGAATGTGCCTGGTGAGACCAAGACAGTTCCACATATACGGCCCTGAAGCCACTTACGATGACATATAGCTATAGAAGCTATCTGCCAACAGGTTTAGAGATGCATTCGGTAAGTGTAAATAAAGCATGTGAATACAGTTGCCGAATGATCATGAAGAGACATGTATGAACAGGTAAAATCCGATCATCAAGATATAAGATTGTGAAGCTCATGACATAGATCGATACCACTGCTAACATGTTAATTATAAACAGGTAATTCATAAATATAAACCTAATCTAAATAACACATGCATAGGCTATTCCAACTAGTCTGCCGCACGTCTAGTTTTTCTAAAACCCGTCCAGCGTAAACCCTAACAAGTTAATCCACCGCATGATACAACTTGTTATAGATCTAAACCACTCTTTACAACTAGATTAATCCACCGCATGATACAATCTAATCATAAAAAGCTAAAAGCATACATATATCTAGATAGATCTATAAATACTCGTTAAAGCGTAACCGTATTCGGCAGGCTTACCGAATCGGGGTCCATGAAGAAGGAACAAACAAGTAAAACGTAAAAGAAAACCTATCAGATTAAACCGATCTCTAGTCCACCGGATGACTAGCTCTAGACTAACCCAAAAGACACGCATCTGCCGCCGCGGTACCCATCCTGTCAAGGCTTATTCTACATCTAACGTGCATGAACCCGCAACATGTAACAATTTAGATCGATCTTAGCTCGGCTATATTAATCGTGAGATCTACTTGTCGCAATAAGATAAACATGAAAGCATTGAAAGACAGATAGATCTTATAAAAGGTATGAAGCCGAGCCTTATCAATCTAAATTGGGCAAAAGAGTGTGTGCAAACATATAAAATAAATATAAAAGCATGCAACACGTGATAACTTAATGAATCTATTAGATCTTGCCAAATCTAATAGAGCCGATAACTAGCTCCGAGCTAGACCTTAGCCTGCCGCACAACTCATGATCTAACAGAGAACCTTCTTGCTCCAAAACTTAAATCCACCGGATGATACTAAGCATGGTAGCAAGACTACTTGCACATAATCTAAATCCACCGGATGATACTAGACATGATGCAAGGTTGCCGGTACTTACGGAGGTCGACGGATCGATGGTTCCTCTCGAAGCAACTCGACGACACGACTTGGACTCGAAGGTGGCACGGGGCGGTTTGTTTGTATTGATTGTGAATAGAATTTTTTACAATGGTCGAGGGTCACTATTTATACCCTAGACGTGATAAGAGTCCTGATAGACTACGATTACAAAGAGGAAAATCTAGCTAAAGGATAACTTATGCTCTAAGCCTTTTCGGAGTCGTTATGACGTGTACACCGTGGTCTCCTCCTCTTCGGGCAGCTTGCCTTACCGCCTATTAGCTTGCCGAATCATCTCTGACAACCGACCGCACGAAGCCTTACCGAATCTCTGACTCAGCCGAATGGTGATAGGTACCCGAACACTGTAGCTTTGCCGAATGCACAAGTTATGTACCGAGTGCCCTCTTACCGAATGCCTCCTTAGCATCTTGCATTGGTCTCATCTTGCATTGGTCTTTATTAGCATCTTGCACTGACCCACCTGTCATCCGGGCCTTACCAAATTTCAGTGTTAACAGATGAAGAGCCAACTGGTACAACCAACAGCCTTATTGAACCAAAGGGCAATGGTGACTTGTGCACAGACCATGCTGCTACCAAATTAGCTGGAAGCAACCATGTTACGGAAGCAGCTATCGTATCACTTGATTGTCCTGCTGAACAAGCCCGTGGGGAAGTGAATGAGAGGTCGGTTTTACAGAATGCTGGGAGCTTACAGTGCATCACCAGGTGCTCTGCTTTTGAGAGCCTTTTGCCTTCACCACAGCCTCTCTCTCAAGTATCTAGTCACCACGCTCTGTTTGTCAAGAACTCACCTATGTGGCATCTAGTTGAAGCAATGATGGTGGCATACGCGGACTCAGTGAAGTTTACAAGGGAAGCAAGCTTAGACAACAGCATGGAATGGTTCGAGGACAAGATCAAGACAATCTCCCATCTAGAGGAAAACGGATTCATTGTGGATTTCATGCAGAGCGCCATGGCCGAATTGGTCAAGCTCAAATCAGAGTGCACAAGTTATCATGGAGAAATTGGCAAGCTGGATTTGAAGATTGTGGAGAAGACTGCTTCGTCCTCCCGAGTTGCTGCACTGCTTGAGGAAAAAGATATAGCTGCAGCTGAGCTGGAGCGAGAACTTGGGCGCATTCGCCAGGAAAGCCAGAGGATTGCTGAAGAGAAGGAAAAAATAGACGCGGAGGCTGCAAGCATGAAGACAGCCGCGTAGCGGGTTCCTGGAACTGTGCAGTGGTGCGGAAAGCAAGTGCAACGAGATCATGTCCCTGTCAAAGAAAAGAAAAAACGAGATCATGCTTGCGCTGCAGAGGAAGAAGCTATCCTGATGCAACAAGCTTTGGATAGAGTTCTGCTGCATCTAACTTTGACATGTGTTTATTTATATGCTGCTGGGGAGACTGTAGGTTATCTAATATACTGCTGGGTATCATAGTGGATCAGATGGTTATGCTGTGGTTGTTCTGATGGTGGATCAGATGGTTATGCTGTGGTTGTTCTGATGGTGGATCAGATGGTTATGCTGTGGATGTTCTGTGAAAATCATTTGGTACCTTATTATGTATCTGTAGGGGTATCTATGGCACTTAGGGAGCCTGATGAAGTTTCGACTCTATAATTGCTACTGCTATAAGTATTAATTGCCAAGCTAGTTGGACCGTACTTGTTTGCCTTTACCATGTTAGTGATCCAAGTAAGACCAGTTGGGGTCACTTTTCTGGGGTCAGGATGTTTCTGTTCTGTGCTCGTTTGAGGGGACGAAGGTAGATAATTGTTGTGTCTGGAGTATTTTTTCTGTGCAATTAGCTTTTGAGTTTCCCCCGCCGGCGTACAATCAGTTGGTCATTCCCATCCTCCCACCGGCGTCTCGATCGCCGGCCGGAAGCTTCTCCACCTGGGCACACACGCACGAGGGGTCATGCTCGGTGGAGCTGTAGCTTCACCTGCAGGCTGCAGCCCCAAAGGGCATAGGATCGATCCCTGTCAAGTACTCCAGTGTGGCCCGTTACCATTGCCAGGACGGAGTAAGAAGTGAAGACGGAGAGCAGAAAAGGTGCCTTCTCAAGGGAAAGACACAATTTTTCGGTTTGTGTACTAGTGGGCCTATGACGCGTGGGACTATTGGTCAGAACCAAGTCTATAAGGGCGCGTATGACGTAGGGCGCGAGAGTGGCTCGGCCCGTCGGCCAGGCTCTGGTCAGCCACAGCCTAGTCTAGCTCGGCCAGGTGGTTTTGTTTGATTTCATTTTGCAAAGCAGACAACCCCAGCACGCGATTGTGTTTGATTGCCTGAACAAAAAAGTAGATGACTTGACTTAGAACATGGTAACTTTACCTCTCGAATATTGGAATATCCATTTCATCGAACACCTATAGGGCGTCGGCATGCACATTGCCGCCGTGGAGTTGGGGCGGGCGAAGGGTGCCGACGATTGCGGCAACCTCGGCGTGGCGGTTGACGGTGTGCTCTCGCCAGCATTCGGCGGCGATCATCTCTGCCGCTGCCTCGTTTAGGGCGTGGTCGGACTTGGAGCCCCGTTCAGGGTCGCGCCGTCGCGGAGCATGGCGTGGATACACTCCCTGCGGAGGCACAAGGCGTCGTCGATCCGCCTGCTGAAGGCAGCGAGCTCCAACACGGGGAGCACCGCTCTCGCTCCTGCCGGCTGCTGCGTGTGCCCGCTAGTCAGTTGGCCCCCGCACTTGCTGTGCCACCACGCGCTCACTGTGTTCGTGTCATGGCCGGCGCTCGTTAGTCGCCGCTAGCGGGGCGGCTTGCCGCGCCGCCTTTCGCCGCCTGCTCGCCGGCCGCCGCACTACGCGCTACCTGCGCTTAGCGGCCCGTGCGCATCCGCTCGTCGTCGCTCATAGCATGTGCGGCGCGAAGGACATGCTGTACACCACCACCGCCCTTGAGGCGGAAGCTTTTTCTCCTTCGCCACCCTTCTGGCTGCCGCGTCATGGGCCGGGTGACAACACTCGTCCTCTCTCGCTGGGTGACCGGGACCGCGGTCGAAGCCCCCGCTAGATGCCGGAACCCTACCCTTTCCCCGTCGCGCACATCCCGCCCCCCCCGGAAACCGTCGGTAGCCGCACCGCCGCCCATTTGTCTTCTTTGTGCGGGCTCCCCGACACCGCCTCCACCTCTGGCGCGCCCGCCTAGGCTTCGTCAGCGTTGTCAGGCACGACGACGAGGAAGCGCGGAGGTGGCGTGGTGAAGGCGGCGGTGGGTGAGAGGGGAGGTATCTCTATCCTCGCCTGTGGCTCGCGTGTGGTGAAGGCAGCGGTGGGTGAGACGGGATGCGCGCCTGACTCCAGAAAAACGAAGTCAAGAGCGTTTTTTGGGAGGCAGGAGAGAGAAGTTTTTTTGCACCATGGGGGCCTGGTCGGACAACGGTGAAACAAAATCAAACACCATCCGTCTGCATCTGTGGGGCTCGGGCCACCCAAAAGCCCTATATCAAACGCCCCCTAATAAGCCCAAGTCTGTATCAAAACACCAACACGTGCACACGGCAAGAGGCCGGCCCTGTCCTCTGCTCCTTCTCTGATGCGTCACTGTGCTGTTTGTGTGATCTCACGTCCTGGCGATCACCGCCGGGGTTAAGTCCTCCGCCATGCCCGGGCATAAGCACCCACCATTATGCGGCCAAATCCTCCTTCGCTCGATCTCGATCTCGACCTCGCCAGCAAGCCCAAGCCGTCCCGTTCCCTCGGCAGGCTTCGAATTGAACGTGTCTTCAGTCACCTTGCTTGAGCAGTGTGCCGTCGTTATGATAACCATGAATAAAACAGCAGACGGTTTTAAAAATCGTTTGTGTCATACAACAATAGACACAAGTGTTTGTATTTATTGTTGTAAAGCGCAAAATCTTCTTTGCCCATGCCATGCAAGAGAAATGGCAATTGATCAGCATGATGTTCAATTCTTCCAATCAAACTTAATGTACCGACCCCTGAATTCAAACATAATTCTAATAAGACTGTAAAACATTGGCTTGCTCTTCTTCTTATATGACATAGCAGAGCTCTTGCTAATTTTTCAAAAAAAAAAATTTCAAACATAATTCATCCATTCATTCTCTCTCTCTATATATATAATATATATAACATAAAAAGAATAAAAGTAAGATTTTTTTCTTCGTGCGGTAATTTTTTTTTTGGTACGTCTAATGTTTTCACCGTGCGATGCCTGCGACCTGTTCGGCCAGGGATCGATTCCCACCGGTCATGATTTTGTCTTCCAATTCCAAAACCAATAAACCCCAAAAAGAAAAAAAAGAAAAAAAAAAAAAAACAATGCCCCTCCCGGACTCCCATTCTCCCATCCCCGCTCTTGTTCCCGTCCTCGCCCCACCTCTCCAAGGCGCCGGTAAGGGAACGACGGTCAAGGCAGCAGCGGCGGGCGGCGGCGGCCAGATTTGGTGGATCCGGTTCCCCTCTACCTCCTCTCCCCTTCTTGTTCCTTATCCATGGGAGTAGCGCCTGCGCTAGGGTTGGGCGAAGAATCAGAGAGGATCGACGAGAGGGTGGCCTCCCTTCTTCTCCCCAGATTCGAGTCGCCTTGCGGCGGATGCGGGCCGACGCGGCCTCTCCACGGCCGCCGACGGCACAGTGCACGCCGCTGCCCGCGGTCCTCGCAGCCGCTCGGCCGCGGGCTCGAGTGCCGCCCTGGTTCCGATGTGTGCTCAGCAGCGGCGGACAACTAGAGCACGAAACTTCAGTACAGGTGGCCCCATCTCTCTCCTCCTCTATTTTGTCCCCCGATGTGTGCAGGAAAATCTATAATTTCAGGATTCTTTAGTGTGCCCTTGACGATGAGGTCCAGATTTCACTGCTAGGCATTGGTTCTGATTTCCTCTCCATGCTGTTTTTGCGTTGAGACTTGGAGCTAATGCAGTTAAGTTCACTATAGGATGTGCGGAAACATGAAAACTTACTGGCTTAGCTATTTCCATTTTGTTGAAGTAAAATATCTGTTAATCACTTTGTCCATCCAACTTCCTGGACACTAGAACAGCAAGGTATTCAGATAATTTGCTGCCAATGTATGAGCTATTGAATTACAAGCTGCAGGGCAATGAGAAAGAGCTCTGAACAAAATTATACTGTTCATGGTATGAGCTCTGAACAAAAATATATTGTTCATGTGTAAGCCTGCCAATGTATGAGCTATTGAATTACAAGCTGCAGGGCAATGAGAAAGAGCTCTGAACAAAATTATACTGTTCATGTGTAAGCTCCATGACGTGACAAACATTTGGCATATCCCTTTTGTTGCTAAAGTAGGGCACTTCTTTGGGCAGAATACATACCATAAGTTTGGAATCCACATCTTGTTTAACTATCTACAATGGAATTCTTTATAGGACCAGAAGGCCCATGAAGCTATTCTGAAAGTTTTAGAACTTCAGTAGTATGTATTTTTTGAATGATAACTGTAACTTTTTCGTCTCATAGTTTGAAGGAGCAATCGTAGTTGAAGGAGCAATGCTGATGTGTTTGCTGTTTTTTTTTATTCTAATGATGTCCATTTAAACTAAAACACTGTTGCACAATCAAATTTTCAGGCCAATATTGCCATGGTTGGAAAATATACTGGCCTATCAGATACCTACCTGTCTGTTCTAAAGGTATCCTTTTTCACTAAGTTCAGATG
Organism: Hyparrhenia diplandra; assembly: GCA_015847255.1. Lineage (NCBI taxonomy): Eukaryota > Viridiplantae > Streptophyta > Magnoliopsida > Poales > Poaceae > Hyparrhenia > Hyparrhenia diplandra. Next base: position 14,620 of record JADLZK010010747.1, on the reverse strand, counting down.
TGCGCTTGCAATGATGATAGTAATTTCCTTGCACATGAAGTTGCAGTCGATCACTTGATAGCTATAATTCCATGTTTGATTACGAGTCAATGAAAGAAAACTAGGCCAAAGCGACTCACACTTACTTTTTTAAGTACTTATCTTTGTGAAATGGTAAACTTTTCCAAGTGGCAATTTGCACGCAAAAGTAGATATTGGATATTTCTTCCTGCTGATATAAAATATTATCTTAGCTGCATCATGGAAAAGTCTATACAATACACTTGGTGAGCTTGCGGCGTCACGCTCTCCGTGTTTGTTAACAATATTGTCATCTTATTATGCGATCCTTGTGTTTTTAGTAAAAAGGTTTTGTTATCCCGTAGCAACGCACGGGTACGATATACTAGTCAATATATATTGAAAAACAAGAAGAGATCACTAAAGTGAGAGCTTGTCATAGGTTACATGCATATGTTGCAGATTAGCAGCGAGATATATATATATATATATATATATATATATAAAACCAAGAAGATAACGATTTCATGCCAGTTGGGATGATGATGCAACTCTTTTTTTTTTTTTCCCGATCAGGTCATTCATCCGTCTTTGATGATGCAACTTCTGATGCTAAATTAAGTGTAGTAGAGTGGTCAGTTAATATTCTACTTCTTTATTTATATAGTCAATCAGCTCACATTTATTTACTTGTGGTTTAGGTCAACCTAGTGACCAAAAGGCCGGAAAGCAAAGTTAAACTTGCATTCGCACATGGCAGCTTCGCTGCGCTTGCATCGTCGCGCAGCCAGCATTGCGATAGACGTCAAAACTCACTGCATACTAGCTACTAGCAGCTTGGCCGCCAAGCCAAGAGATCGATGTGGCGCCAGTCACCAAACCACTACTCAAATTACAGTCAATAATTCGTTTAGATCCTTTCGTGTTGTCACGGTTGATGATATCTGTCTCGGAGGGTTCCAAAATGGCATGACTTTGTTTAGCATTCCTGTTGTTGACTGCTATGCATGACTTGTGTTCAATTTGCAGTTGGCAACTGAGATATATGTAATGTATTGCTGCACACTGCTGCAACATTTCAATTTAGCACATTTGGTGCAGCAACTGCAAAAGGAGGCCAGCCTAATTGTCTTCAGTTTAAGCTGCTGTATGTATGCCTACTGTGTATTTAGTATGATAAAGTGTCACAAGAATACATTAGAAAATTTTGATATTCATTCGTGCGTTGATCGATATATCACAAATAAGTAGCACATTTTGGATCTTTTAGATGATTCAGTTTTAGAAACTGTCAGGTTGCTCACTGCCTTCGGAATTATTTGATGAACTACATACGTTTCAGTTCCAGGATTTCAAATATCATTGCACTTCGGCGAGTTGTTGTCGGGTGGGCTTCGGTAACAGCGGGCTGCCGTCCCACCGTTTCTTGTATTAAAAAACTTCTTTCTGCTTAATGAAAAACGCGCTTCGGCGTCATCGCCAAAAAAAAAAAAAAAAAAAAAAAAAAATCATTGCACTACTGTTTTATAATGACACTTGCCATCCCTTCTCCAATCTTATTACTGGGCTAGGCCCTTTTGGTTCTCTGCAGTCTTCAAATTTGGTTTTGAGCACTCATCAAGTAGGAACATTCTTACTAGCTCCTACCAACTTGCATCAGAATCTTAACTCATTCGGTAATCGGTACTATAAGTAGACCAGCACAGTTCACAAGTACCAACTACACAGCAAGCACTCAAGCAGCAACACGCAGCGAAACTCTCCCTTGCCGCCGGCCGGGCGACAGGAATCACCACGCGCGCCAACGCCGCCGGCCATGACGACGACTGAGAACGGCGCCAGTAATGGGTCGGCGGTGTCGCCGCCCCTGCCCCGCCGGCCTCGTGGAACTTCGCGCCGAACAAGACACTCCTGGGCCTGTCGTCGCTCTCGGTGCGCGGCGTGCTTGGCCGGGTCATGGCCGGGGTGGTGGCCGACGCCGACGCCGACGGCGGCGGCGCGGCGCGGCGGCCGCTGGTCCGGATGGCCCAGGCTGACCCGTCGGTGTTCCCGTGCTTCCGCACGGCGCCGGAGGCCGTGGACGCCGTCGCCGGCGCGCTCCTGTCCGGGGAGCACAACGGCTACCCCACCTGCGTTGGCCTTGAGCCCGCACGGAGGTGACGTCCACGTCAATATTGTTTATAAAACTATTGCAAACAAATTCATTTATAGATGCAGAACAAACTATTTGATGCTGAAATAATACGATGAGTAGACTGGCACATGCATTTGACAATCAGAATTCCATTTTTCAGTGGCATGATTCACATAGAAACTGACAGTACTTTGCGTCAAAAAAAATGGCAGTACTGCCTCTTGTCTGATGCACTTCCGTTTTGACGAAAATCAGGCATTTTTTTTTTTTTTTTAAATCCGATTCTCAGACAAATAACTCTAAATAGAGCACCAAGCCACCAACAGATAGACAACATTTTTATATAAAAAAAGTTTAATAGTTTCACATTTTTTAGATTCGAAATAAATGAGTAATGATTTTTAGAGATCAAACTAAAATTTTTTGTTTTAAGAAAATAGAATACCACCAATCAGAGAACTAAATTTGTGCAGTTTCTAAGTTTGGAGGGTGTTTGTTATCCGGTTTTGTAGTTTAGGGTTGAAACTGGATTGACGGGCAACTTGAAGGTTGCAAAATATGCACTACCCGTTTCAAAATATCATGTTGAAAACGATTGTCAATTGTGAGAAAACGATAGTACCACATTAACTCAATATAGTTGAAATCAACATCGACATGCTTTTAAGTCCCAATATTTATAATCAGGGATATACTTCTGATAGCGAGATGTACTTACCAAAATCTATGCTCTGTTTTTGGAAACACTGAACCTTACCTTATCACCATAAGACTTGAGAAGTTCATCTGCCACTTTTTTTTTTTTTTTTTTGCGAGCTTTTTTTTGTGAGCTTTTTTTTTGCCGCCACTCTTATTTTCTGAAGGAAGTTTTTATTACTTTCTCAAGAGCAATGCATGGAGTTGATACAAAGCTTTGAAAAAAAAAGTACTGTTGTTTTGGTCAAACTACTGTTATAGTACCAGTATTAATAGTACTAGGAAAATCCCTCTTCCCCTTATGTTTCATGTTCCCACTATAAGGTTCCCTTCCCTAGATTGTGTAAAGCATGACATTTTTTTTTTTTCATGTTTTCATGAAAGAGAATTTCTTATCCCATGATTAATGGGACTCTCATGGTCACAAAAAACAGTGACTGAATCCTGCACCTATGGTCTAGTGCTTTGTGTTCAGTTCAGTAATGCAGTCAATTGACATTGAGTCCTCTCGATATCTCGGAGTTTGGGCACTGATTCTTTTAGAGAAATTCTATGGTTTACTTCAATTGTACACCTCCTTTATTTCTTCACAACTTTGAACATAGTTAGCTCACGATGGCATAAATCCTAACATTCAAATTGAATTTCAGATCCATCGCGCAGCACTTATCCCATGATCTGCCATACGAATTATCACCGGATGATGTCTACCTCACAAGTGGCTGCGCTCAAGCAATTGAGATAATCTGCTCTGTGTTAGCTCGTACTGGTGTCAACATTTTACTTCCAAGGCCTGGCTACGGCTTCTATGAGGCGCGCGCTGTTTTCAATGGCATGGAAGCCCGATACTTCGATCTTCTACCTGGGAAAGACTGGGAGGTTGACATCGATAGTGTGCAAGCTCATGCTGACAAGAACACCGTTGCCATGGTCATTGTCAACCCAGGCAACCCTTGTGGCAATGTGTACTCCTATGAACACCTGGCCAAGGCAAGTTTTGTTGCTTTATGGTGGTGCCATTGTTGATGATCTCTTGGGAAATAATCTGAATGCCTAGTTCCTGTCCATGACTTTCCAGATTGCTGAGACTGCACGGAAGCTTTGGCATATTTGTTATAACAGATGAGGTTTATGCACACTTGACATTTGGTGAGAGGAAATTTGTACCGATGGGTGTTTTCGGTGCGGTGGCTCCAGGGTCCATATCAAAGAGATGGGCGGTGCCTGGATGGCGTCTTGGATGGATTGTTACCAATGATCCTAATGGTGTATTTCGGAGGACTAAGGTTAATTCTTCACATCTCATGCTTGATCATTGATTATGTTATAATCAGTAGTGGAAAGGGCTTGCATTTCATTTAGATAAATGGCAGAGGTGCTGACATGACTGGCAAATGGCAAAGCCATTCTTGTGATTCAGGAATTAAGTGAAGGTACTATGCAAAATGTTTGCACCTGTTTTTTCTTCTTTCAGGTAGTGGACAGCATCAAGAGCTACCTTGATATATCCACTGATCCTCCAACATTTGTCCAGGTGATGCTAACTGCACTATCATTTTCTTCTGGGACTTAAAATTGTCCATAGAAAAAAAACAAGGGTTTGCTACTTTGCTTCCACTTTGTCAGGGAGCAATTCCATACCTCCTCCAGAACACAAAGGAGGAATTCTTCAACAAAACCATGAAAATTCTAAGAGAAACTGCAGATATAAGCTGGGAGAAGCTGAAAGGCATCAATGCCATCACATGCCCGAGCAAATCTGAGGGTTCCATGTTTTTAATGGTCCGTGAATGATACATATACTTTTCCATGTTGCAATTTTACACCATGAGGGGTTCCTAATGGGTGTGGAGCTCACTTGGCTTGCTACAGGTTAAACTGGATTTATCCTGCCTGAAAGACATCAAAGATGACATGGACTTCTGCTGCCGTCTTGCAAAAGAAGAATTAGTGGCTGTTCTGCCAGGTAATTGACTGATTTTTAGCCAGCATACATGATGTGAAACTACAATTCTAGAATACAGTTTGATTGGCTTAGTGCAAGATATTTTTTTTGTTTACGATCGAGACCACGTTTTATTTGAGATGTAACATGTTGGAAACAAATTGTCAGGGTGCGCTGTTGGATACAAGAATTGGCTCCGAATCACCTTCGCAATAGATCCTTCTTCTCTAGAAGACGGCCTTGATAGACTCAAGTCCTTCTGCTTGCGACACAGCAAGCTGACAAAGTGATGTGATAAACTCTTACCGGTTCCTTCAACACAGGACAAACTATTATATATGGGCTTGTACTGATACATGATTGTGTATCATGTTCACTAAGATGATATATGGACTTCTACAGAGGTTGGCTTTAAGGTGGCCATGGAATTTTCCTAGCCACATGGGTGGCAATCTAGTCTACGAATTGATTAATAGGAGCACTAGTATGTTTATATTCCAATAAACTTTGTATGCTTGGTACATTGTGATATGCAAAGGCCAGGAGTGCTTTCAAGATAATTTTATCAACTTGATATAGTGATCTTGAAACAAAATAAAAAGCTCATTTATGGATTTTTTTTAGTCTCTATAGGTCCCTGTGAAGTTAGGGCTCTAGTTCTTTGTGACGTAGTGTTTGTATGTATAGATGCAAAACAGACTTTAGGGTATCTAAAGTCCATAACACTTTTCTTGAGAAAAGAAGTGATTATACGAGAACAAGCATCTACAGTACCTTCCTCTGTCCTAAACTATTATTCACATTGATTTTGTGCTAAGTCAAACTTCTCTAGCATTTTATTACAAGAACATTCTTATTTTGTTGGCCTTGAGACCATATGCTCTTGATTCGGCTCAAGATGTTTTTTGCAAGGGTAAGCCTATTTTGTCAGATATCAGTCTATGCACTTTTAGAAAAGTCAAAACCTAGGCAAATGAACTCTGAAAATCATGAAGCTATGCACAAAGATTGTCTACCCTATTGGGAAGATAATCCCAAGAGCTCTTCACCAAAAGTGTAAAACTCCTTTAATAATTTTGAGTTTTCCTAGTCAGGTTGGGGTTTTCTTGGCATAGTACAAAAGAATGGAAACAGGACGCTGGTAATTAGAAAATTTATTTAAATCAAGGCCTAGGTATGTTTCGAAGATGTCATTGCATATAGATTGAGCACATGAATCAATTCAAAACACTCTGCTCAAATAATCACAAAAAAATGAACTTTAATTAGGCAATGAAAAGAGGAATTTGGGAACGAATCTCGATGGTTTGAATGCTAGGGTATACCAGTGACCTAGAAAGCAAGCTATTGGTGTCATGGACCTCAAGTCCATGGGTAGCAGGATCCTGACTACGTAGATCGTAGTCACGATCCGTGACTTAGGGCGAGGTTTTGCCCCTCTGCGCCTAGCTTAGTTGGGGAGAAGAGAGATTAGATTGGTAATATATTTCTTCGTTGGCCCTTAGAGCATCTCTCAGAGATTCTCAAATTTTCACTCTTTATTTGACTCTTTATTTGTCTCTCCATAAAGATTACACTCTATATTAAGCATCACACTCTAACGGACTCTCCATTTCTCATCTTCTAGTGTGGCTAGCCAGATTGGCTAGCGAAGGGGCCAATTTGGAGAGCCGGATGGCTTGGCGAGTTGGATAGCTAGTCTGTTGGAGAGCTATTTTAGTGTTGAGCAACCAAAATTTGGCTTGGAGAGGCATTTGGCTAGTCTCTTGGAGATGCTCTTACAAAATAACGGAGTCTCTCTTATATAGAGATGAATGTCTTGACCCTTAAGGAATATCCTAACCGAATCAATCTATCTTGTTCCTTTCCTAACTTATCTCTTTCCTAACTAATCTCATGCGGTACTGTTCACACGGGTACTGTTCACGCCAGCCAGGCCATCCTGGGCCTAACACCCATGACAATTGGCAACAAAGCGTTGGAAGCCAATATTTCTGCATTGATCCGGTAGTACCCAATTAGAATTTTCTTGTAACAAACATGGAAATCCACATGTAACTGACTGGAACATTACCCTCCGGACTATATAAGACATGGCAGGGAACCTGATGTGAACCCATTAGGGTTTGTTCCTGATCTTTCAATGAGAGGGAGTGGGGTAACTCGATTGGTGGATGGAGATGACGCTCACGGCCCGATTACAGGCTTCCAAGACTGCACCTTACCAACCGATACACCACCTCCAATGGCTGTCACAATCTTGTGGAGCGCAACACCCGGCCACTAGGGCACTCGTCCCGCAAGCAATCGAAGAAGTAGCAAGAATAAGTATGGAACAAAGTACTAAACTACCAAATGTAAATGAATGTTTCAACACGATCTCAATAATGGTGGGGTTCCGAAAACAGGAAGACGAGCAACTGATCTAGCACACGTGCTTACAAGCAATTAGTGAAAGCTATACTTGATCTAAACAAAAACCCAACTAAGTGATGGTGGCTGTAGGAGCCTTAAGTACAAGCGAGGACGACCAGAGGGGCACAGGCACAAAAGTGCACTTGTCTCAATTGTCTAAATATGATGGACAAGAGTTTAAGAATGAACTTACTTCATGATTGAGTTGACGGGCACGGGCACAGGTAAGAGGGCGGCCAAGTGGTGTTGATGATGGTGTAGGTTTGGATGTCTAGATGGTGTTGATTTCCTCACCAGAATAGCCAACCATTATGTCATTTGATGACATCATATGTAGTAGACAATCTCATCAGTGCCCCTGGACACAGCGCACCAACGTACTTGGATTCGCAAAACACTAATGTCCATTACCGAGGATAAAATCTGTGACAGTGTGACTAGGTAATGTCGATGTGTGCCCAACGTTCACCATGGTTGATTCCTTCGCCTTCCTTCTTGACTTGACTCACGCCAGCTCCATCGCACATGTTGGTACATGTCTAGCCTCCGCCAAGTGCCGTGACACCAACGATGTCGCCTTACTCTTCTTGTGCCAAGTGTGAGCCACCCCTGGTCTATCATTGTCCTCTTGGTCCTTACGGTCATGTCTAATCATCTGTTCTTCACCGCTCCCGATCCGCTCGACACATAGACTTCGCATTTCACCATCTATGTCGTCATCGACCATCTTGGCGCACCCAAAACTACACATTCACAAGCCAAAGGAGATGTTGCACAACACAACGTGACACCACCGGTTAGCCATTACCATAATCAAACACATATGAAATACAAACTTAACTGGAAATCCTCAAACCTCTCAACTCTTGTGTCAATAATTGATCATACATGGATATGATGAGACAAGCATTTTTTTTAAAACACATGTTTTTTTTTTTTAAAAAAGACAAAGGCATTTCTCAACTCGATCTCTCAACATTTCTTTTTTTTTGAAACGAGATCTCTCAACATTTCAGTTTACTCTTATATGTACACTTTCTTTGTCACCATTTTTCCAAGAGAGCAAACCATTCAAAATATTTGTTTGCTAGCATTTAGTTAACTGTATACATAAGGGGATGGTGAACGGTGTCCATTTGTACTTGTAATTTTTGACAGAGAAACTTTTGGCACTGCTGATGCGACTACTTATGCTGTCATAGCGAAGAAGTATATTCTCTGGTTCGCATGCATACCAGTTTCCTTGTATTTGTCCAGCATTTTGTCTGCATCGACGCTCTCCCCTGCACCAGGGAAAAAATGTCTTTTGATGTGCACAATCAGAAGTTCAGAAGAGTCCAAGGAAAATAAATGGACAGCGTGTAAGCCTGAGAGAAGGTAAACAATTTACAAATGGGATCAATCATGCCGTGATATTATAATTAAGTCTTTCATTTTTTTGATGAATTAATTAAGTCTTCATCAGATAGCTGCGAACTAGATAAAGACAAATCATGCATCAATGGCAATTTCCAAGACCAATGCATATATAACAACTACTTCCTTCGTTCTAAATTGTAGTTCATTTTAGCTTTTCTAGATCTATTTCTTTTACTATGTATCTAGACATAGTGTATAGCTAGGTGTATAGTAAAATCAATGTATCTAGAAAAGCCAAAGTGATGGAACGTAGGGAGTAGTACATCTGAGAAGAAACCAGGTCCCGACGCCTCCACTTCATCTGATAAGGGAGAATAATATGGCCGGCATGCTTTCGTCCTGTCGTCCCTCGCAGTTGTCGCCGGCGTTCACACGGAGCAGCAGCTGAAGCAGCTCCGGGCACAGTGCCTCATCTTCCTTGCCTTCAGGTAACACCATCATCGAGTCCCTCACTTACGCAATTAATTTCATAATAAGCTCTTCATCCGCGAGCCTCGGTTTTCCTTTTGATCAAACAGATGCCTGTAGAGCAGTAGCAACTAGTAACTAACTAACTACTAATTAGTACTCCATTTTCTGATCATTCAGACAGATCTGATACATATGAACGATGGTTGATGACGGGTTAATTGTGCTTGATACCTTGTTTAGAATAGATGATCAAATCTAAGCTGGAGTAAGATCGTACTAAGAAAACTAATGATTTTTTTGTTATGTAGAAACAACATGGAGCCCACGAAGAAGCATCTGGATATTGCACTGGGCGAATTTCCTGCACAAGGTATGAACTCAAACCAGCAGATTACTTGGGGATTTCAGGCTGGCACACAAACATTTCTATGGTTCCATGTCTGAGATCAGGCTGCAGGAATGGTGGCGGCGGCGCAGACAACCGTGACGTAACGGAAACCGGCTCGTCTTCTTCGCCGGTGGTGTTCTCTGTACCGACTGCTGTGTTGCCACCGCCGGATCCTCTGGACCTGTCCACGCTGCGGCTGTCTTCTCCCCCTCCCCGGAGCGGCGCCCCAACCCGAAGAATTGTACGTAGGGGACCGCGGCAAATACAGTGATTCATGTAACTGTAGAACTGTGCTGTTATTTGAACTACACAAGTATATAAAATTATAGTGCACATTTGACACCGTAAACGATTTCAAATGAAAAAAATGTTGAGTGCAAAGTTGTGATCTCGTCGAGTACTACTAATTTGTTGACTCTGTCCCCATTCAGCATATTGTTAACCGTCTTAAATTCTATTTGAGAAATTGTATCAAATATTTGGACATGCAAACCATCTTACATTAAAAACTTGTCACTATATTTTCTTAGATATCATTGAACTATGTCATTTTTATATAATGTTTATCTTGATCCGATCTCATATGAAAAGGTCATGATTTTGTTTTTACCTTTTATTGGAAAATGACTATATTCATCAATATGGCAGCCTCTACAACTTTATGCATGTAGCCGGGGACCTAAATACAACACCACGCTCACACCTTAATGTTCTAGTGAAATTGACTAAACTTCATAGAAGATGACACCACCGACCCATATATTAGCAACATGATGGAAGGAAACTGAAGGCTGCTCTGCATCTGAATCTTTTAGAACACTCTCTTTAAATCATTATTTCGAGAGACATTTGAATAAAAAATGTTTTTTATATCTTTTCACTATCAGCACTCTTTTTATATCTTGTGCATAATCTAGAGAGTTGATCTCCCTCACCATCTTGACCAGTAAGAAATCCAGAATATTAGATAGGTCTATTTCAAAGTTTTAAATCTCCGGCTAAGCCACTTAGTTGTTGTCCTCTTGAACAACTAAGTGCAGCTATAACCGGAGATATCCGCAGGTATAGGGAGACATTTAGGTGTTGTTTTGCAAAACTGGTTACCTTGTTCAATGTCATGTGGGCGCCGACTAGGGCACGGTTACCATGCAGACCATGAAAGGCAAGGAGCGATCTGTGCCAAGAATAGGAGAAAAAGGAAAGGCAGGGAGCCAATCAGCGCCAAGCGTAGGTATATATGGCCATGCAGCTTGAGGCCCGTCACTTTGGCCCGGCCCGAAGAAGGCACGTCCCGGTGGCTGCCGTGCCCGTGCCGGCCCGGCCCGAGGCACCGGGCCGTGCCTGGGCCGCCACCCTAGCCCGTGGCATGGCCCGATCCGGGCTGCTAAGCCTCGCCTAGCCCACAAGACCACAACCCCTCCAACCCTATCCCATTCCCTTCCCCACCCCACCACCCGCGTAGGATCCCCTCTCCCAAAGATCCGTGACCCGTCGCCTCCCCCCGGTCGGCGGTCGGCCGTGCGCCCACACCACCTCCCCCTCCCCTCGCCTCGGTCGTCGCGCGGCTCCCTCCCCGGCCTCCCGGCCCCCCTCCTCCCCCTCCTCTCGACATCGATGGTGGCACGGCCTCCTCGACATCGAGCTTTGCGACGGCGGCAACTCCCTTGGCGAGCCACGGCGCTCGCGTCAGCGTCCACGCCCGGACGGCGAAGTCGCTACGGCGTGCCTTGTCTTCCCCCGCGACCGCCGGAGCCCAACCGAGGTGGAGAAACTACGGCTGCGGTGAATCGGGAAGTGGTGCGGTGGCTGGGGCGCCGGACGGCGGCGGACTTCGCTGCGGCACGGAGGCATGGCAGCACGGGCGTCTTGCTGCCGGCACGGCCCGACGGCCCACGGGCGCGCCTTGGGCCAATGGTCAGGCATGAGCACGGCGGCGGCACGGCACAACACGATGGCCATGTATAAGCGTAGGCAATGCGCCAACATGAAAGGAAACGCAGAGAGCACTCTACAACAACAAGAAAGGGCTGGCCTAGGGGCCTATTGAGTGTTTTAATATTTCATCCCATTCTACAGCAAGGCGCTGAGGGGTATTAAAACCTCACCCCAACCCTACGGATCGAGGCTATAGACTACATAGACGATGTCTAGGTACCCTAGGGCCCAATGCCCATGATATTCGACCTGTGCCACCATGCAACGCCGCGACATACGTGTACTACTGTAGATAGAGTCTTTGCCTAGTGTAAAATTTCGGGCAATCCAAATCCAAATGACACTAAAATCTTCGTGATTTTGGATGAAATGTCGATGGATATGCAATCCAAATCTAAAAATGAATCAGTCTAGGTCAAATTTATCAAAGGCACTAGGGTTTGATTGAAATTTGAACGATCACACACACTCCCACGTCTAGACACGTGTTCGTTTTTTTAAAAAAGATTGGGGACAGTGCACAAGAGCAGATCGATGATATCAAAGGCATTCAGCCTTTCATGTCTCCAGCAGTGGCGGCGGCGTTGTCGATTGCGCAGCGCACCGCTCGGCGCATACGCATGAACGGCGGCCACCCACGACATTATTAGGCTCCGGCGAGCAGTAGCCATAGACGTAGTTGTTTCCAGCCTTTTGCTTGCAGATGGTCACGCAACTCGCGTCGGACGTGCAGGTGATCCCCATGATGCTCAAATCGCAGAGTGCTGATCCACCTGCAACCAAAAGAGTTTATTTGTTTAACGATCTTGAGATGCTGACAGCATTATTAGCGAGCTATATATGTTTTGAAGAAAGTTTGCATTGAGCTGCGAAATATTCTCCTGCCAACAAAACTCACCAAATGAGGAGGTTTCTTCACCATTTGACGCCACGAGCAAGGCCAATGTGTAGCTGACCACCACGAGAAAGTTTCCCTGATATGTATCACCAATCACTACCAGTCAAAGTGTCACCAATTATCGCCACGGATGCACGTGTCGCAGCGCCATTTGAGCAACACATTAGCTACCTGACCCGCTCTGGACGTACGGTGAGAATCTTAACCAAGAACGGGCCAGTAGGAAAGCCCCACGACAGTTTGATTTGGCCCGCCTGCGTCATCCACTACCTACGTACACCAAAACTGCAGTGCATTGGTTACTGTGTAGCCAAGCTCTAGCTGGTTAATTCTGTACGCGAGGTTGTCGTTTTGCTTACTTGGGGTCGATTTTGTTCTCGTTATTAGAACAGTAGGATCGATTTGATTTGTTTGCGATATGGTGTCTGGTTTAAGAAAGTCAAAATTTGCTGGTGGACACTGAGAGTAAGGTTGCTTTGCTAGCGGAACCAAAAATAAATCGATTTGCTGGTGGACACTCTACTTTATATCAAATTTGTTGTAGGGTACCGAATGCGTTAAAATATTTATTTTTGGCTCAGGAGATGAGAGAATAGCTATAAAATGACAATTTTGCCCCAGTTGGATGGAGGGAGTAGGGGCGAGGGATCGGAGGGATAGGGCACAGTCACAAGTGCAGTGCAGGTCCCAATCTGGTGCCGAGGCAAGCCGGCGCGGTTGTGGAAGATGCTTGGGTTCCAATGCACGCCCGTGGAAGAAGAGAGTGAGGGAGAAAGAAGAAAGAACGAGGGGCAAAATCGTCATTTCACAGCTGTTCTCTCACCTCCTGAGCCAGAAATGAATATTTTAATGCGTTCGGTGTCCTCCAAAAATTTGGCACAAAGTAGAGCGTCACCGGCAAATTGATTTATTTTCGGTGTCCACTGGCAAAACAAGCTCACTTTCACTGTCCACCAGCAAATTTTGCCTTTAAGAAATTATAGGAGGATGGTTGGTCCACTCTCTCGCACTTCATTTTTTGTTTGCATTATTAAATGGATGAGTTAATCCCATTACCATCTCAATCCTCGTAAGCTAATTACACAATGAATAGAGTTACTCCTTTACAAAAAAATATGGTCACTACTACAAAATTGATTTCATGAAAATTTATATTAAAAATGTAGATGTCCCTGAGATTGAAAACTTTATAACTGAAAACTTCTTTTTGACTTGGATTGTTAACTTTGGTATTATTACACTATATACCACCAAAGTGTCGAGAGGCGATCAGGGTTCAACATTATAGATCAATTAAGCCTTTTCAACGTGAGCTTCAAGATCTTTACCAAGGTCGCAAACTTGCAATAATAAAGTGGCACTGAAGGTGTTACAATCCTCCGTGAGTCGATCCATGAGCTACACAGAAAGATGCTAAATGGGTCATATTTAAAATATTATGCAAAATATTATATAGTAACCTCTGTTTAAATGTAATAATAAATTCTTTATCAAAAATGGAAAAATGAAGGTCGCTACAGTCAAATCCACTAAGACACATCTATGAGTATGATACTATCACTTCCAGTTGAATCCACTGAACTGTCTGGGAACCAGCACAGTGATACGGTCGATAAACCCCATCATGGGTAAATGCCATCTACCAGATCTGTTTCGAAAGTGATGTTGGGTTTAAACATGACATTGATCGATAGACCCGGAGTAGTGAATGGTCAATGCATTGAAGACGTTGCTCTGGAGCATATCACTAGAAGTGCATTCAAATAATGGTTCAAAATGCACCACCAAGTGACATGAAAATGGAAGCCCATCACCATTAGTCCAGTCAAGAGTGATGGGCGAAGTCAAGGGGCTCACGGCGCAATGGCAAAGGTCATTGGTTGGGGGGCTCCCACCCAGGGTTCAAATCCTGGGTGCGACACATTATCCTGGATTTATTCCAGGATTTTTCGGCGCTATGCATTAAGTGGTAGGCGACGTCCCCGTCGATAGCGAGGCGCCTGTGGTGACTTCGTGAACTTCAAAATTTGTCGGCTCAGTCCTTCGAAGGTGCTCATAGGGGTAGGGTTTGCGTACGTGTGTTCATAGGGGTGAGTGTGCGTGCGTGTTGAGCCTCTGTGTTGTACTGTGTAATCCCAAAAAAAAGAGAGTGACGGGCGAAATTATACCTACTTGATCAGTAACATATGATGTCTGTTGCCTTTTACTTATCACATGAATGGCCTTGCCCCCAACACAACACCACCACCACCCCCCCACGAACAAATGGCCGCATATAGGCTACATGCATTGGTTATGTATGACCGTCAACAAGGATTAATTAAAAACTTTTTGAGGTTTTCACGTAGTGAGTCGAGGGTTCATATTTCTTCCATTTTG
>JADLZK010010746.1:0-128363 GCA_015847255.1 Hyparrhenia diplandra | reverse complement strand
GCTTCCTGGACCGCATCTTCGCTGGCGAGACGACCTCGTCCGTGAGCGCCAGTGACGCTGAAAGCCTCGTCGGTGCGAGGACGCGGACGGCGGTGGCGACGGCGTCCGCCGGTGGCTCGAGCAGCTCATTACGCCACGGCACTTTCCGCCGCGTGACTGTACATGTCCCTTTTTTTCAAACCAATAGCTATGTGATGTGATCTGAGTGATTTTTCCTATTCCAGCCTCCCAAGGAGCCAAGATGCAGGAAGGGGTGGACAAGACATGGAAGCTTCTGGTGAGAGGGTGACCAGGGCGAGGGGTGATACTCTGGCCAGCAGAGGTGCCGGAGGTGTGAAGAAGTCGTACGGAGGTCGTGGAAAAAAGGGAATAAGATTTACGTTGTGTGCTTTGGCAGTATTCCTACTATGGTATTTTTTGGGTGGGACCACAGATATAGAAGTCACGCTCTGCAGATGTGTGTAACAGTGCAGCTTGATGATGCCTGTATATTATGTGGCATGCTGGTGATGTTGGGATGGCGCCAAAGTTCAGTATGTACTCATAACACATTCATATTGATTCATGGATTTCAATAAAAAGAAAAAAGGAATACAAGATATTGCCTATTGCTTGTCCCTAAAAAAAAAAGATATTGCCTATTGCTTTGTTAGTTATTAAGGAACTTTAGAATTTCATTTGAACACGTATGCTGAAAAATTGCATGACAAAATAGTACTTTTCTGACCAATAGCTTGATGGTTTCCCCGAGATTTTGAGAAAAAAAAAAAAAACACATTTTGGGGCTGAAAAACTTAGTTAAAAACACAAACATAGCACTGATCAGAGAAGAATTTTAGTTTCAGAACTACAAAGTTTCATGCGCGCCAGATCTAAACAAAAATGTGCCCTTTTAGCATCTACTTCAAAAGTTATAAGATTATTTTGGATCACTAGTTTTTGGATTGACAAGAAAAAGTGCCTACACAAAACTCAAATATAGCATTTTGAAAAGCATTTTAGTTTGAAAACTATAAAAGTTATGATACCATTCCAAGTAAATGGATCCTTCTTGATTTTTATATCTATGTTAAAAATAATAAGACCTTTGGAAATCCATGAGCTCTCCTTATTAATTACTAAGAGAATATGAGTCAGCCATGATCTCTGACGTGACTCAATTAAGGGGGGAAAAGACTAGTTCATAAAACATTAGTTCAGAATGTGTTTGTTGAACTTTTTAATATACTTTTAGAATATATAAAAAACCACTCTCAAGGCGTGCACGGCGGCACGGGTTATATATAGTAGGCAGGCCAGCTACCTCGTTTGACTTGGCGACCAATGCAAAAGCGTATGCTTTGCCATTGCAAACGCCGAAACACATTTTAATGGGACCATGGAGTATAGTAGAAAAAATGGCTGCATCTTTGGGTTGGCGAGCACAATCCTCGTGTTATGCACAAGTCACCGACCTCTTTTAATTTGTTGGAAAGGTTAGCATCGAGACATCGACTTCGGATTGCCAATTTGGTACTAAGTTTTTGTGTGGTAGAGACAGAGCTCACGGCAGCTCTATTGGTGGGTCCATACTGTTCATGCAATTTCTGTACTAGTTCAGTCACGGTATTGCCCACCGACAGCTACTAACCACATTAGTTTGGTATATGTTAGAGAAGTTAAACCTAGAATAAAAATGAAATGGATATGTTATTTATCTGAATTTTAAATAGAGTGAGTACTCAACGAGGTACAGTTGTGAACCGCAGCAGATAGCCTACAGAGCGCAGGCTGTGTAAACCGAGACGTTTACGTACTGTATGTGCCAAGTACCGTTACATTACATGTTGTAGTCACTGATGAATTAAAGAGAACGATTGGTGTCTTTTACGTTCAGTAATCTCTGGTCAAAGTCCTAATCACTGGCTTGCTTGACCCTAGTCTACCACGGAGCCCTAGATAAGGCACGTGATTTTCGCTACGATCAACGCCGCTCACTTCTTGGGTTTCACGGTGCAACAAGTGCAAGACCTACATGTGAACCGGGAGAAACTCAAACGACGGAAGCTACTCCTGTTTCATCCCAAATTTCGTTGTATCTGCATTTGCACTAATCGACGGGTTGTTATGGTTTATATATACAACTGATAAGCAGCCTGAGATATTGTTTTGTGGGTGAGAAAAACATTGCATCATGCTTGATAAGCCGGGTTGATAATAACTTAGAGTGAATAGGGCGCGAGGTGTCCTAACTGTGAAAGCACTCAAGTCTGAACTCTGAACTGTTGCTCTGCAACCATCTTGGCATCAGAGTTCAGACATCATAGAGAAAACCAAATGAAATGAACGCATGGTCGCTTGTTCCTTGGGCTATCAGAGCACAGCAGCTTCATCACACATCGAAACCAAATCACACTTCGGTCCTTATATTACAAGGCTCAGCAGAAACAAAGCATTTTTACTTCTATCTATAATAACTTCACTCATACAACTACTATCTATATCACCCTAGCTACTATGGTGCATGGTCAGGGGGCAAAACTTGTGTGCATTTGAGAGTTGAGAGACGGACGACTGCACTGCAAGTACACACGGAGACCAAGAATGATCATCGACCGAGACCAACTCGTCGTCGTCGATGAGCCAACTAGCAGCCTAAACTAAGGATCGAGCCGGTTTTTATGGGCGTGTGCCGCCGCGCGCTCGCGTAGTCCCTCGTCATGAACCACCTCATCCTCTTCCTCTCCCCGGCCCACTGCTCCGCGTGCTGCTGCTGGTCGTTCCTGTTCCTGCCATGGCGCTCGCCGCTTCTCGCCGCTACCGCCGAGCCTTCTCCTTCCACGAAACCAAAGACAAGTTTCAGCTTCTCGATCGGTGACAGAAGCAGAACGGTAGCTGACGCCACCGGTGAATCACAGAGCGAGCGAGGATGTACTTTTACCAACAAGCACTTGCTGATGGAGCAGGGACCTGAAGCTCAGGAGGAAGATGAGAGCGACCAAGCTCACGAGACCAACGAACCTCATCCTGCTCAGTCGCAGTAGAGCAGGGTAGGGGTGACGGATGAGTGAGTGAGTGAGAGGCGTTGCACGCGTGTGCGCGTGCATACCTACTGCTATATATAGGGTAACTTGATCATGTCAGAGCATTTCCAACAAGAAGTTGACAGGTCAAATGGCAGGGGAGACGGGTTCAGATTGTTTATTTCAGAAGATTCAGAAGAGTTGTGAGCACAACACCTCTGCCATTTCGCCTTTCTGGCGGCCTTGGGCTTAGGGTGTGTTCAGTTACGAAAAGTGAACCCAAAAAGTGCTACAGTGCGTCGCGTCAAATCTTTTAATACATAAATGAAATATTAAATGTAGGTAAATAAAAACCACTACCGCGGTTTGGGTTCAACAAAAGTTGACAAATCTTTTAAGCCTAGTTCTTTATAATTGACAATAATTACTAAATACAAAACGAAAAGTCTTCTACCTGAACCCAAAATATTTTCACCAACTAAACACCCCTTAAACTAGTTTCCCAAGAACCTTGCATTGTCCATGTCCTGCCCGCGAAGAATCTCTTTGTTTCCGGAGCTCAGCTCATCGGCGAGCGAAACCCAGGCACTCATGCAGGTGGCTGCGTGTGGTCCTCTCCTTTCAGGGCCAAGAGCACATGCAGTGTACTAGAGCTGGTTAGTTCTCGGAAAACGCCCCAACCAACGGCATAGCCTAACGACGAGCCACATGGCATGCATCTTCTACTCCGTAACTTGCTGCACGCACTTGTAGAGCTGTTCTGGTTATTTTTGGATCCATGAAACTTGTAAGCTCTTACAGAAACAATGCCAAATATGCGCAAGTAAACATGAAAACTGCACCAGGTAACAGAACACTCTCCACATAGCACTTAATTCACTTTTTACCATAACAAAGATGGGGGAGCCCATTCCATCTCCCTGAATTAACAAATGAGCAAATTTAGCAATTCAGTTCACATAATATTCAGAAATATCTTCATGTTCAAGTAGGCAGAACACTAGCAAACAACTGAGTACCAAACTGCCATGGCAGTTCAAACCTCGGGGATTGGAAGTTTCCCCTGCCAAATCTCAAATCCGCATATACAAAAGGTAAACAGGGGCCATGGTTTTACAGGCTACGATAAAAGGAAGTCATATTGAAAGTTTCCTAACAGGGATGTGCATACGTGCTCTATATTACACGCACATCAGGTAGCTCACTGCGCAGAACACGGTCAGTCATATGTCCATGTCAATCAACGCATCTTCCTCTTCACCATCAGACGCAAACCAATTAAAGAAGTCATCTCCTGATAATTTGCTGCGTTAAAAGAAGAATGTTAGTATTCATTATTGATTATCTTGTGTTCCACGTCAGAACCTTGCAGCTCGAAGCAAGCACCTACCTAGTGCAGTAACATCGAAAGCTCACAACTCTTTTAAGCTTCCTATTGTAGAAGAAGTAGTTGAATCGACCATCTACAAGAAAAAAGTTTGTATCCATATTAGAATGACGATTTAGATGCATAAGCTAACCATCACAGTCCTATCTTAGTTCACCCGAACATACATGGCCCCTTTCTCTAGAACTGGATCTGCATCAGAGTCTGGGTTATAGCTGTAGATGTCACACTCTCTGATTTTGATAACCTGAAACATAAGGTGTAAACATAAAATACAAGGACTATACAACTTCCAAACATTACAAGTGAAGTGAATCCTGACCTCATCAATTGCTTTAGTCATACTGTCCAGAAGAGAACTGCCCTCATTTGTGGCTGCCCATTGCTGAGAAAGGAAAACAAAGTCTCAGGATCATTTTAAATTAAATAAGTGACAGTATTTTTCCTTTTTTTCTGGAATATGCAGTCTAGCTAAAACCACTTATTTATATGAACAAAGTTAAAAATTGCAAACCAAAAGATAAATAGGAATTCATAAAGCATTACCCTAGAAGGCCAGATAAATAGGTGTCTACCATCTGCTTGAAACTTTCCAACTCCTCTTCTTGAAGAACAAGTGTGCCCGAACAGCACTGATAAGTGAACAAATGTTGACAAAAGGATGTTAAATTTAATCTGAAGGTCATGCTATCATGAATGCGTGACATGACAGCCAGGGAGACCTTAAGAAAGTTAGATATACCAAACACCAAAGACCAAGGGAAATGGAGAGAATTGAACTCTCAGCTCAAAGAGCAACGGCTATTAATCCGCCTGTCATACCCATCTGACAACACCCCCTTAGGCTGGTAGGAAAGGACAAAAGCGGGTTTGCCATATCGCCCAGAGAAAGCTGACTATGGCATTACCCAAATATCCTTCCTCCCAGATTATATTAGAAACACACTTGCTACAAAGACAATATTACCTGAAATCATAATCTGGATATATGTGGCCAAGAGTGAGAACTAGATATATCAATGTTTTCCGCTGGACAAACATCAAACGAAAAAAAAAAGTTAGGCTATGCAAAAAGAAAAATATGCATAATTAATAGGAACTTTTGCAAACATACAACAGGGTCAAACCCCAATTTGCTGGATGCCTCAATGAATGGAGGGGACCATGACCCACCTGTCATTGAGACACCCTGTGGTAAATGAAAAGCTGGGGAGAGAGGGGTTGACCAGCAGAATGTTTGCAATTTCCCCTCCAATAAATATTCCACAGACCCTACCTTGATCTGGAGGACAAGTGCTCCACTGGTGAAGAGGGATCACTATCAGCAGACTTGCCAAGGTAATCAAGAATCTGAAAGCACAACAGAGAAGTTAGATTGGAATAATTACAATAGCATGCAGCAATTCAAGACTGAATTGAAACAAAAACATTTGAAAAGCATGAATACATATAAACATCATACATGCATTCTTTTGTGGGCTTTTAAATGAGAAAAACATGAAGTTTTGGTTGAAAAGAATGGTGTTTCCCTGAAGAAAAAATGCTTTAAAGATCCTAGGGGAATAGATTGCACAAACACTGACTGCTGTGAATCTGGTGATATCCTATTTGTGACATCCAGTAAATTTAAAAAATTAAGAAGAAACAATCTTTTGGCTTCTTATCAATCAATCAAACAACTAAGTCACATGCTCCCATTGACTTATTCAAAACAATATTAAAGACCCGCCTACAAGGCCACAGGAAGAGTAGAAGATAAAGCCTAACATAACATGTGGAAAAGCATAGAACTGCAGCTTGAAGAAGAGTGGCATTAAGCAATGAAGTTGCACATGAACCATTCCATGATTCTTCATGTATGAAAGATGATATCTACAAAACTAATGCCTCGTAACCATCAACTGCATAGATGAGAGAAGGTACCTAGACTAATTTCACATAAAGTATAAACAGGAGAGGTCAGCTGACCTAAAAAAGCGAAAACAGAAAAAGAAAAACCCCCCTTTTGCAGCATATATATTACTATGAATAAAGGAAGCATATTACAAGAAAAAGTGAGGGAAGCAAACAAGCCCAAAATGGATGAACCAGCCAGGGCTTAATAGATTATCTGAAAGTATCTAGCCAATGAAAACACTTTGTTTCCACTATGATTCAACCAGAGAGGACAAAATCTTCTAAACAAATCACTGTAAAAAAAGCATGTACCCCTCATGTTCCAGGCTTATTGAAAGCCGACGGTTCTGGCAGTGTGCTTGCCTGCAAATTAATATACCGGTTTATCGAAATTGTACAGTTGATGCTCAACAAAGATGCAAGGGAGCATGATGCTCCTAGTTCCTTACATGAGAAGGCCTCAAGGCTTCTCTGATTGTACAATCACCAAGGTTGAGCTGCTCGAGGAACAAATTTATACTGGAAACATAAACAAAACCGCGAAATCAGTAAACTGGGTGGGGGGACAAAACACCACGTTGAGCTGCTCGAGGAGGGACAAATTTGCATGCAACCAAAAGCACAACAACGTTAATAGTAGAAAACACCACGTTTACCTGTCGAAGGTGTATTCTAAAAAACTTCATGCTGGGTGGTGGCCTTGGTGGCTTGTGAACTCATAAAATAGTCGATCTGATCGGACGTGCCTCGCCAAGTGGGGTTCAGAACCCCAGCTGTGAAATTAACATGCCCATATCGATCAGTAATCGAAATTGAGCTTAAAAAAGCTAGGCGACGAGAAACATAGGAAAACCACAAATTGCAACAGGGCGAGCACAATCAGCATATTCTTTGGGCGAGATTTATATGAATCGGAGCATCCATTTCCATCTCACCCCTTTGCACCACCAGCGGAGCGCGGACTCAAACGTGGGAACAGGATGGATAATTCGGAAATTAAGCTGGTCCCGCTAGTAAAATCCGCAAGCAAAGTTGATGAATCGAAGAATCAGGAGAAGTAAGAGGATTTGGGTTCGATAGCTCACGGCCGAAGCAAAGGGGAAAAGGATTCTGCAGGAGGGAGAGAGAAAGAATCTGTCCAAATACAAGGAGAAGAATCTGTCCAAATACAAGGCTTGCTTACCAACAAAATGAAGAAATCAACCGAAGGCTGCGCCGAGATCCGCAGCACGGCGCGCAGGGAGTGGGGACGGGGACGCGGACCGACGGGGATTGAATGAGGAAGACGATGGCGACGACCTCGCGTTGGAATATGCGGTCTCGTCGGCTGTGGATGCCTGGATCTGGATGGATCGATGGCAGAACGGGGGCAAGAGTCGGGGTTGAGAGGCTGAGAGCGTGTCCCGTGTCCCGTTTCTGGTGCGCCGGTGTCGTTCGGGTTAGTTCGATTAGCTAGTTTGGGTCCGGTAATTAGTGCCGAGACCAAGTGGCCCTTTTTTTGTGCGCCGGTGACACTTTATCATTTGGGTTAAATTCGATTGGTTGGGTTGGGTAGAATGCGTGTTGAGACTGATCCCCTTTCTTGTGTCGCTTTTTTTCAACTAACAAAGGAGATGTGGTGTGTCGCGTGGTGTCACGGTTGTTGGGTTACCCCGATTACTTGGACGGGGTAATTGCGGCCGAGACCGCGTGTCCCGTCCCGCTTACGTGTGTCTGTTTGTTTCCATCGGTCCGCCAGAAATGTGGTGTGCAATCGGTGTCACCGGTCGTCGTTACCCGCTATTTCGTCGGTAATTGGATTTTAAGAAATCTCGTGATAATGAGAATTGTTACCCGATAGCAACCCAAAAACACTATTCATAATTTTGGATACCCGCACTGATTAGGTTCGAACCGCTCGTATACCTACTATACCCGAAACGTGCCCCCATCCTTCAATCTTGAAGTCGCGAGGTTTTGATGAGATCGACGCGACGCGTGCGACATGGAGGTTGGTGTCCCCACGGTAGCGGCCGAACTCGGAGTTGGGAGTAGGGACCGGATGAGATGTGGATTGAGAGAGGGCCCTAGAGGAAAGAGGTGGTTGGTCGGACCTTCACCGATGTCGCCGTCATTACTCAAACCCTAGCAAGAAGGAGAAAGGGGCGACGGGAAGGGTGTCGGGAGGAGCGAGGCAAACCAGTGGGAGAAGCCGTGAGGAAGAAGGGGCGGCCGGCCTTCGCTTCAGATATAGGGAATGCGTACATGAGGTTTTTGAGTTGCTTGCGCACGCGAGGCAAAGAGGGAAGAGTGTTGTTGGTCTTGAGCCACGGTGGAGTTGATTATTGGCCTATTGATCTTGACGCGACACGACGGAGCCCGCCGAGTAAAGCCGGACGAAAACTCGAAGCTCGTTAGCTTGCTCGCCGGGTCGGAGCCGACTTACGCCTCGTTAGGATAACGAGCCAAGCCAAGCCAAGATTTTAACTCGTTAGCTATAACGAGCCAGCCATGAGCCAAACGAGCTACACATTTAGGGAAAAAATAGCAAAATCTATATTAGTTTTGTATTACTTTACGATGTGCATTATATATGTTAGCAAATATTAAGTTTTTTTTTCAATTTAAGGTGCCTAAACGTATTACTTTTTGTATTATTACCATTTTTAAACTTTAGATAAATACAAATATTATATATTTTTTATACTCGGGCGAAGCTTAACTTGTGCCACCAAGCTTTTAACGAGCCGAGCCGAGATGAACTTTTGGTTCGTTAAGATAACGAGCTAAGCCGAGCCAGCTTGTTATCTAGCTTTACCGGGTGAGTGATGACTGATGAATTCTAATACGGGTAGTTCGTAATGGGTGTTGCTACCCGAATTACCTAATTTAAATTCGGGTAATAGGATTCACTATCTGATCCGCGCTTTGGGTACTACTACGGTTTTTGGGTTCACAGTTCGGTATTTCGGGTTCGGGTAATTGGTAGCGTAATTTGCCTAGAGTGACGCCCTCGTGTACGTTTCGTATATTGGTGAAAAAAATAGTTATACATGGTTTTTTATCCCGTGTCCCGGTTTCTAAATATACCATATGTATGTATAACACATGGATGTATACTCATCAAATATAGATATGGTAAAATTCCACCCAGATCGCAATATTTTTATGGCTTCTTATGCACAATAGAGTTACAGTTTTGACTAGCAATTTGGCTAAGCGAAGGAATCTTGCAATCATCTCTTTTTTGATTGTGCAGTAGCTAAAAGATGTCGGTGTGTTATATCTGATATTACTGGTAGCACTGTTTGCGATGATACCATTAGTATTGGCACTTTCTGGTTGAGTAACAAGAGGAATAGTTTGCTTGTACTCTCATTTGATCAATTTGGAAACTTAGAAATGAACTTTGTTTTTAGAAATCTAGGTAGAAAAGCATAGAAGTTCTTTACTATATGGTGATAGGTGTTCTCCAAAATTGGCTAGGTGCTCTGTCCAGCCGAGAAGAAACCTTTAAAGCTCACTGCAAGATCGGTCCTGTGGTTACCGTGGAGCGCCAGCTAAAGCTCCTTCACAGGGGCCAGGGGAAGCATGCTGAAGTGCTTAATCTTCCGTGGAAGATAAAATCGCTGCAATATGCTTCAGTTCCAGGGTGGTGGAATGAGCTTAATGATATCTAGATTATCCTATTATAAGCATCAGATAATCTGCATTTTTTATTGGATAATTCATAATTGGATATTATAACCGCATACACATATAACCCTGATTCGCTTATCCAATATCCATATTGGCCCCTCCAATCCCATATCCTACACAACACACACATATAATCGGATCTGTCCGCTTCACAGATACTAAAAACACTCCTCCATAACTAAAATCTAGATTCGGAGCCGACTGAGGCAAAGGAATACCCATACCACTTTCACCCCTATCAACGAGGCTAGGAGCCTATTATTTTCAGATTTTGATAATCATGTGGCACAAATAGTCGTCCCATTGTTTTGATTTTTACAGAATTTTTCAGAGAAATCTAATTCCCATATTTTGCTTATATCTAAGAAGCCATTCTCGTATAGTTTTCAGATACACATGCTTGCTTACTACCGATTTACTGTTTTTTGTACTAAAAGAGGAAGATTCATTAAAGGTCTGTTTTTTTTAACCTAGAAAGATTTTTTAAAGTTAAAACCACATAATAATACTCCTGTACGTGTTGGCGTCATCCATCGTATCTTTTCGTCACACAAGAAATCTCTTGCAGCCACCTAGATTTGGGCCCACCTGTCAACAGGCAGCCAAGCGCCTGGAGAGCGGAGAGAAGGCGACATGCAAGGCGACATGCACGGACCAAGGCGTCGGTGGCGGTGCGGCCATCATCCTCATCATCTGCACGCCACCCGCGTACCAACCCGAGGACGAACACGCCGCACACTCGACCACGCACGCGACGCAGCGTTGTCACCGTCACGCCAGGACAAAATCCACCCGAAGCAGAAACACCGCGACCCAAAGCAAAGCAAGCTCGAGCTCCACTCTCCAGTCAGTCTCCACCGCCCGCCAACCCCGTCCCCGAGAGATACCTCCCTTCCTCTCGAAGCTTCGTCTGCAGACAACGTCGCCGGCCTTCCCTCGGCGCTGGTGCTGGTGGTTGCCAGTGGCGGTGGGTGGGTGGCCCTGCCGCGTGGTCCTGCTGTTGCTGGGCCTGGGATGCCCCCGCCGCGACGGCGACCGCCGCCCGCCTCCGCCTGCCGCTGCCAAAAGCGGCCCGCCACTCGCCCTGCTCCACCCGGCGCCACCCCGATTGCTGCTGCTGCCCGCCGCCGCCGCCGCTGACGAGCGACCACACGCTCGGCGCCCGCCATGGACGCCTTGACCCGCCCCGCTGTCGTCATCGACAACGGCACCGGTACGCCTTCCCTCCCTCACTCCCTCTCCCTAGATCTGCGCCGCGGCGGTGAGTCACGCTCGCTGCTGATCTGCTTCCGACTCGCGGAGGGCAGGTACACGAAGATGGGGTTCGCGGGGAACGTGGAGCCCTGCTTCATCACACCCACCGTCGTCGCCGTCAACGATTCCTTCTCCTCCTCCGCCCAGCCGGCGCCGAGGGCGCCCCCGCCAGGGGAACTGGCTCGCGCAGCACAGCGCCGGCGTTATGGCTGACCTCGACTTCATCGGCGAGGAGGCGCTGGCCCGATCCCGTGCCAGCAGCTCGCACAGCTTGAGCTATCCCATCCGCAACGGCCAGGTCGGCGCTCAAGCTGCGTACTGCCCGTGTCCAGTGGCTGCTGCATTTTTTTTTCTCTCGCGACCTTACTAATGATGATTGATTTGGGCTGAAATGAACTCTTTCAGGTGGAGAATTGGGATACTATGGAGAGGTTCTGGCAACAGTGCATCTTCAATTACCTCCGGTGCGACCCGGAAGATCATTATTTCCTTCTAACTGAGAGCCCTCTGACTGCCCCTGAGACCCGGGAGTATACTGGGGAGATCATGTTCGAGACGTTCAATGTACCCGGCCTCTATATTGCTGTCCAACCTGTCCTTTGCGCTCGCCGCTGGGTACACTACCACCAAGGTTAGTCATCAGAGCTTAGCCTTGTGGTTTCTTTTAGCATAGCAAGTCTTACAGTAAAATTGATGGCAATTGCATTGAGCAAGCTATGTTTCAGTTCAGAGTGTACATGAAAATGCTTCGTGCCTTCGTCACTGTTTTCCTTTCTTCCCTGTTGAGCGATCATCGCACTCTTATATTTATGAGAAACTTCATGCTTTGTTTTCAGTGTGAAATGACAGGTGTTGTAGTTGATGTGGGTGATGGGGCTACCCACATTGTTCCAGTTGCTGATGGATATGTCATTGGGAGCAGTATAAGATCTATTCCACTTACAGGCAAGGATGTTACCCAGTTTGTTCATCAACTTCTCAAGGTAGCTTCCTTTGCTTGTTGATTGTCACAATATACTACTCAACCTTCAACTTATCTAGAGAAACTTACCAGATGTAAAGGAAATGAAAGATTCCAAAAACAGCACTTTTGTTCAACAGAGAATAGAACATAATAGAATTGTGGTTAATTTAGAGAAGTGGCTATCATATACTGGGTATGTTCCTTGTGTAATAATAACATAAAACAATAACTTCACTTAAACATTCATTCAACCTTAACAGTTAAGGATAGCCTCAACATGTGATAAAACATTCGTCCAAAAACAAAACATGCGATACAAAAATAGCTGTTTTATATATATTATAAATCTGTTGGATTATCACTTGAACTTGGCCCATGATGTGTTTTTTGTGAATATCTTCTAGATTCTTTGATCCACCTACTATTGTTTCCTTATAAAGATTGTAGCTATGCCTTTCTGGGTAAATGGGCACCTATGATAAGATTAAAACTATTTTCCATTGACATGTGACTTGCTTGGTGAATTGATTTATAGTTTAACTTTGACATAGATACAAAGGTTGCACAACATCTGTTTCTTAGATAGTTTGACTTATTCTTCTTTTAGAAAATAACACCAAACAACTGCATTTATATCTATATTCTATATATAATAACTTCACGAGTCCCGTGTTCTTGCATCCAGGAAAGAGGTGAGAACATTCCACCAGAAGAATCTCTTGATGTAGCAAGGAGGATTAAAGAAATGTACTGCTATACTTCTTCAGACATTGTGAAGGTATTTGATTACATTAAGTGCCTTGTTATGTTACTTGGTGAACATGTATACTTTGATTCAGATGGATATTTTTTTAGAAAAATAAATTCAAAAGAATGTGCTTGGGGGAGGTCCTTTTTTTGCTCTTGATGGCAGTACATTTTTGTTTAAAGTATTGTATAGTGGCCCCCTAGTTGAACCATTGTAACACTTTACACCTATTGATATCTGATTGTGTGAAGCACTGTTTGAGAAATAAAACATGATTTTTGCCAAATAATATCATCAACTTTTTTTTTGTTTTCCTTTAAATATGATGTTTCACTCCTGCCAGCTTCTAGCCATGGAGTTTTTGATAGAAGTAATGGTCCTTCCAGAAGGACAATTAGTCATAATCTACATCATTATTGCTATTTCAGGAATTCAATAAGCATGACAGGGAGCCATCAAAGTACGTTAAAAATGGACAGGCATCAAACCAAAAACTGGTGCGAAATACACATGTGACGTTGGATATGAGCGATTCCTGGGTCCTGAGGTATTTGATTCTACTAAACGAGTGTACACATATGCAGCAACTTCTATGTCACCATCTGGTTCAGACTTGCAGTAATTGGTTGTAGGCAGACCATGACGTGCAGAATTACTTTCTCTTGTTAATCTGAGTTCACTTTACTTCACTTATACCTGAGTTAAGTTGGCTTCGTAGAATAACTAGTTTGACACTTTAAGTTATGTGACTGGAATGCTAACTTTTCTTCGAAGTGCCCTGAGATATTTTTTGCTATACATTTTAAAATCACCATTATATTTTAATTCAACCTTCTCTCATAGGTGTTAAATTTGTGCAGATCTTCTTCAACCCAGAGATATATAACAATGACTACACCACTCCTTTTGCAAGTTGTTATTGACAAGTGCATCCAATCATCCCCAATCGACACAAGGAGGGCTCTTTATAAGGTTTGTATGATCAGAGTACTGTTGTTACAATTTATTCTAAGACATTACATCGAGTCTAAAGAATTTCCAATGGCACAGAATATTGTATTGTCTGGAGGCTCGACTATGTTTAAAGATTTCCATAGGAGGTTACAGCGGGACCTAAAAGATAGTGGATGCACGGGTCCGTGCATCTAATAGTCGGCTTATTAGTGGAGATACTAAGGTACAAACTTTGTTATTTGCTCTTAATGTCTTCCTGTCAGCAAAAAAGGAAACAACCAACTGGAAACTTTGTTGTGGCTTTGCCAGATTTTTAGTCACACATAAATCATATTAATTTTCAGGCCCAGCCTATAGAAGTGAACGTGGTCAGTCATCCTATTCAGAGATATGCGGTATGGTTTGGCGGCTCTGTGCTTGCTTCAACTGCCGAATTCTACGAGGTATATTAGATTTTATCTATACGTATTTTTTTAAATGTAATTTTATCTATACGTATATACATATAATAATAGCATTACAAATTTTCTAGGAAAGAACCTGATGACACCTGAAATTTCAATGTGAACTTCTGCTCACAGAAGTTTATTACACTCCTTGTTCGTTCAGTATATGTGTTACAGCTTTTTTATGGGAGTTCTTTCCTCTGCCCAGGCTTGCCACACAAAAGCAGAGTACGAAGAGTATGGTGCGAGCATCTGTCGATCAAACCCTGTTTTCAAAGGGATGTACTGAATCAGTCCAGTCCCATTCTCAAGAATATGTATTAAACCAGAAGCGGTTCCCTGTGGCTGACGTCCTGAATGGCATCCGCTCAAGCGTCGATGGGGAGAACTGACAGTGGAGACGGACTGTCCGGGTGGGTCCTGGAGAAGCATAGCCGTACGGGCTGTACAAACGAAAGGTGCAAATAGATAGGTTCATGTTTCATCATACAATTTAGATGCTGGTAGACCTGACGGGATGGGTTTGCCACCTCTGCTGAATTGGGTGGCATTGTAATTTGTAGCGTAAACATTGTTTGCTTGTGGCGATGCGGCATTGCTCCTTGTATACATGTTGATTCGGCAACAATGTTCTTTTGTTCTCCTCTCGGTGGCTTGGTACTAGTTTTTCGGTTGCTACCAGCATCGCGCTTCTCTACCGTCAAGACGGCAGTGCCCAGCACTGTTGGCTCGCGCGTGTGACTGCTAGGCTGGATGGCACGTGTATGTTGGCGGTAGTGGCCGTAAGCATTCCGTTCAGCTACCTCATGACTCTTCTGAACAACTGTCTGACACTAGAAATAATCACTGATTTTAGTGATGGTAAAGAGTGGTCACAGATTAGGTAAACTTTATCCAGACGATTCATATCACTTCCAAGAGTTCAGAGGAAACAAATTCTCCCTAATATTTACATCCTACCATGTCTAAAATAATCTTTTTTTAGTGATGGTAATAGAGTGGTGCAGATTCGGTAAGCTTTATCCGACACTGGTGTGCTTGTGAAGGCACAAGCACAATGTTTGCCAAACCAGAGTGCCATCGCAAATGTTCAGGCGAATGCTGGTGGATAGGAATGGGGATCAGTTGAGACCGATCGGAACATGCATCGGGACGCTCACTTTTTCTACGCCCTCAAGGAGCTTCACGCCGAGCTGGCCTCTGATCCCTCCTCCAAAGGCACACAAGTCACCGGAGTCCATCACTGCAAATGTGTGTGGGTGGCCCATTTCTGAGTTGAGCCAGTAGGAGGCGTTTGTGGGGCTGATCTGCACCACCTTCTTGTTCAGGGCCTTGAGCGAGCTCACTATGCTCGGTGTGGAGAAATCCGGACCCTCCTCTGCCTCATCGTCCTCCTGAGAGAGAGAGAAAAGCAAGTAGTACCAATACCAACAATAGACAGGGATGAAATATAACTCTTGTTCTTTCAGCCAATTTACAACCTAGCATGGTTATCAGTTGGCATATATATATAATACTTCCAAATATAAATATGAGAGAATGACCGACCGAACCTGAAAAACTAAGGATTCGCCAGATCCAAAGGAGTAGACATCCCCATTCTCAGCAACGACAAACGTTGTGTATTCACCAGTGGAGAGATGAACGGCCTTCAGGTTTCGTAGTCCTTCAACCACTGTGGGAACAGCCTTGTATTCCTCATCACCATGCCCCAGACAGCCAGTGTGGCCCCAACCCCAGGTGCACACACGGCCGTCAGCACCAAGGGCTGCAGCATGCCAAGTGCCAGCTGCTATTGAAATTGGTTTAAAGCTCAAGGACTGAAACTG
This sequence comes from Hyparrhenia diplandra, assembly GCA_015847255.1. Lineage (NCBI taxonomy): Eukaryota > Viridiplantae > Streptophyta > Magnoliopsida > Poales > Poaceae > Hyparrhenia > Hyparrhenia diplandra. Next base: position 112,205 of record JADLZK010010746.1, on the reverse strand, counting down.
TTCAATCAACTTCGGCATCCCCTTATTCGTTTTGCATCCATGCCCCAGTTTGCCTCCCAAACCACAACCCACAGAATACACAGACCTGCATATCAGCATGCACTATTGAATACCTATAGAAACTTAAAGTCTCATGGTCAAGATCAACAATAATAAAAATGACCCTAATAAAGATATAAGAGCGTGATAACAAAATGCAGACCGGAGCAGAACCTTACATTCCATTTGGCTGGTAGGCCAACATAAGAAGGTAGCAATTTCCTGCAGAGATGTATGCAACAGGAACATCATCAAGTCCAGAGAGAAGACGAGGTTCGACATCTGAAGGATCCGAACTGTGGCCAAGCCTCTCAGCTTTGCCCCATGAGAAGGTGTAAACTCGACCCTCTCTAGACAGAACTGCAGAGAAGTAACCCCCTATGGCTGCCTGAACTACAAAAACACCCTTCAATGACTCCACAATCTTAGGAGTTGTAACCTGAATATGAGCATCGTCAACTAATTCTGAACCCCTGAAATTATCCTTCCCAAATGTATAGACGCTTCCTGTGTCACTCACAAGCATTGTCCATCTTGACCCAACTGCAGCTTGCGTGATTCTGATGCCTTGTAGAGACCTAACATGGAGGCGACAGTTATGACATTGGTAAATACTCCTACTAATAAATAGTCCTATTTTAGAAGAACTGAAAGATTACCTAATTATACATGGCCTGAACCGGTCTTCTGAATCCCCAAGGCCAAGCTGACCGGAGCAGTTTGCCCCAAATGAATATACATCTCCATTTGAGGTGATAACTATACTATGGCCTGGCCCCGCAATCACCCGAGAACCATTCTTCTCCCTAACCAAAATATACTTAAGGACATGCTTCCAAGAGCCTCCACACCGTTGTTTCAGACACTCCTGATCTTCTTGCTTCATCAACTTAAACATGGTCCTTTTCTGGCACATATCAAATGCCGCAAGCTCTGGAAGCGACAAGGCAAAGTTTGGTGCGAAATTTGCAGGTTTACTGAAAAATGTGCATGTAGCCTGAGGACAGAGAGGCATGATTCATCAGTAGCAGCATCTGTTATAAAAACACAAAAGCGCTGAGTGTAGTTGTATGACTTGCCTCCAGATTGGCAAGATCTTTCGGGTCTAGATCACAAGCTGAGAGCACATGGAGGACAATGGAGGGGCTCACAGCAAGGGGAAATTCGCCTGGGATTCCATCCCCAGAGCAATGGCGCTGTGAACGTTCTATTAATGTTGGCAATGGAGATGAATGGGAGGTCGACTCATCAGCATTGCTATGGAACTGCATCACTGGTGAGGCTCCACTAGCAGCAGTGTCCATGGGGCACTGCATGATTCTGGCAGTGCTGTTGCACTCTACAGATGAATGGGAGCAGAGGACTCGGTCTGATAAGACAAAACAAATGACAGCCCGTCACACTTTCGACAAACAGATTGAGCAGCATGTGCAGATTTTACACAAACTGGAAGGAGAACAGCACCAGCAACAAAGAGTTAGATGATCACATTCATAGCTGCGTTTCATCTAAGTTGCTGTCTGCAGAAGGCAGACTGATCATAGTGTCTCCCTAGCAAATTAGCATCAGAATAAACTACGCCTTAGCGACACAAAGGATGGCAGGAAAAAAAGGGAGAAACAACACGCATCCATCATTTGACCACGGATCGCATCCTAAAATCAAGATCGCCGCGGATCAGACCTTAACGGAGTGTTGAACACTCGATCATCCCACACCTCCCGTGCAGTTTTCTGGGGAAAAGAAAAAATTTGAAACATGATGATCCGTGATCAATACGGGTATATCGCAACAAAACCTACGGTTCCACCGGGAAATTCGTACAATATCACAAAATCCCGTTCTCAAGACATCCCAACACACCGATTCCCCACTCCAGCACCAAAAATCCCCATTTTCGCTCGTCATCATGCCCCCAAACCCGCGAAATCCAGCCAAATCCCCCCCAAGAACCATGAACAAATCCTTCCTTTCCCGCCAGATCGGCCAAGAGCGGCGAGATAATCGACCCGATTTCATCAGATTCCCCCCAAAAGCTGTAATCCCCTCCAAATTCCCACACCAAGAGGATAAAAGACAAAACCGCCCACAAAATCGAAGAAGGGGGGAGGGCTGGAACATCTAGATATAGATATATATAGGTCCGATCGAGGCATCGTACTAGGATTTATAGGAGGGGTTGGTTCATCCGATCCTCGCCGGCTGCAACCTTCCCTCGGCAACAGGGTGGGCACGGGCACGGAGCGGCGGCGAAGGAAGGTGTCGGGCCTGGGAAGTTAGCTAGAACTAGAAAAGGCGCAGAGGATGCGTCACTCCCATATTTATAGGTGTGTCGGTAGGTGCCACGTCAGCATCAACCGGCGCCTCTCCATGCCCATCGTTTGACACTACCGCGTTCGTCCTGTCCTTAGGATATGCACAGTTGATCCTGAATGGAGGCGACCTTCGCAGCGTGATCTTCTCCTACCAGTTGATACCTTGTCTGGTTACGTTACACAAATTTCTCTAACAGTCCTCCATTTCTGCATAAACAGTCAAAAAAATGCTATTGCTACTCGCTCCTTCACGAAATAATAATTCACAAAATAAGGAAGGAAGAGTGCAATAGATGTGTTTCCTCTCATTTACCTTCCTGATATATTAAAAGCTGGTTGTATTTTTTCATAATTAAAGGGTGTACTCTTAATCTCCTTATACAAATATGGCAAGGATACGAGTTACTTTCCTTGTGCAAAACAATCATGTTCTTTTATTTAAGTAAACATTATCTTCTTGTTTTCCAAATACCCTATATTTAAGGACAAATTTCAAACACTAGAATAGAATGCACTTTATTTCAGGATGAGGGGAGTACGCCTCCAAAGGTTTGAATCCCGATATGGACAATCATCATGAGCACCATAAGGTTGCTTAATTTTTTGGTATGACAAAAATATGAAGGTTTGCTACAGCCAACCACTCCCTTAAGGGACCAATTAAAGCCTCTCTTTATCAAAAACCCCCCAAACCACCACCACACGCACACGCAACACAAAGCCATAAAAAGGAGTCATTGACCTACAGTATATATGTAGGGTACATGCGATCAATCAAACATTTTTAAACTTGGAGCGATAAATGGCACATAAAATGCCACGTGAATATCCACTAACTACCTAACCAATTGAAGCATAGTTCGATCGTGTTGACACTCAAAAATAGGCATAACATCGGTTCATATCAGTTTTGCCACAATCTAAGAAAAAACCTACGAAATGACGTGAAAATAGCACCACAACATTAGTTTTTTTTAAATATGATAAGAGTATCCCTACTTTAATACTTCTCATTTGGCTTAGTTTTCCAACCCCATGTTGTTAATCTCTTGATCCAATGACTAAGAATGGTGCCCTTAAAAGCCCTATTTTTATTTTGGTAATTGAGTGACAACCAGTGGACTAACCTTGTGGCTTTAAGTGTTGATTTAGCTAGGTAATATCTCTACACCAAAGGGTTGATCTATATAGCATCCATGGTGGAGATGGAGAAGACCACATGGTGATTAAGTGCTCAACAACAGAGAAGAAGTAAGAGCAAGTTCGAAGGCAAATGCATAAATGATAGGGTTTTGTTTTTGACAGCCAATAGACAGTACAACGTGATAACTCTTATTTACCACTTATCCCTATTTTAGTTTAGTTGGTATTTTAATTAATACGTACATCATTATTAGTTATCAATACACTTAAAGCATTGCTTCCTTATGCTGCAAAAAAAAAAGGCATTGCTTCCTGAGTATAAAAAAGATGCTCTGCAATACTTTCCAGTAAAATGTTACAACGGTATTCTGTGCGCTTGTATAATTGTCTACTTATAACAACAACAACAATATAGTCTTTAGTCCCAAGCTAGTTGGGTAGGCTAGAGATGAAACTCACGTGAAACAAGTATAAAAGAACACACAAAAAAGACATACTTAAGCGTTCGCGCAGGATGGGGCCCGCATGCCTGTGAACCAAAAGTGGCGCGATCCGCGTGCCCGTGAACCAAAAGTGGCGCGATTAGGATTAAGACGTGTTTACGAAATTACCGAGAGTATATCGAACAAATATCGCGCGGAGGTCTGGACAGAGTGTAGGACTTTGGTTGGCTTTGGACGCGTAGCGTACGTGCACCATTGTCTCCACGCTCTCGGTCTCGGGTTGTACTGTGCCGTTTCGACCAGTTCTCGGAGGTGGCCAGCGCGATGCCGCTGTCAGGCATACGAACAGTGTGCCGGTTCGCCGACTTGGTTGGCTGGGTTTGCCACTTTGGACGCGGGCCGATGCGGAGTGCTGCCGCGCGCCATTGGCTCCGCGCTTTACTCTCGAGATGCACCGGGGTGGGGTGGTCGGCGGCCAGCACGGTGCCGCGTCGCGGTCACGCAAATGAACAAGGTGGCAATTTTATCTACCGTTGCGCATTCGACGGGTCAGCCTGTGGAAACGTTTTTTTTTTTTTGGAGAATTACGTGGGTGGCTACTTGAGCGTTGTTGCCCAGGCCTCAGGCCTGGGGGGCCAAACGGTTGGCCCTTTGAGTTTTCAGTCGTGTGGGCTCTTTTCCACCAGCCTCCGTGCGGTGATGATAGCTTGTCCATGCGACACGGACCCGCTAGGCTGGGCTGTGTGGGCTAAAAATACTGGAGAGACTCTGCCCGGCCCAATATGCCCTTTTAAGTCGGATTGCCTGTGCTGCTGATGGGAGGTTGCAGGGGCGTCTCCTCGCCGGCCACTCCCAACCTCCCAATATGCCCTTTTAAGTCAGGATTCTGGAACGCACTGTCGTACTGCTCATAATACAGGAAGCACGCGGAGGCATTTTTTTATTTTATAATTGCTTATTATTTGGCCTTGGAAAAATTTGCTCTTGCTTATTTGACCTTTTTTTTTTTTTTAAGTTTCCTATTTGGCCTCAAAACCAAACTTTCTTTCTTATTTAGCCGTCCTGTTAGATTTCAGGTGGTAATGGTGTCAAGTGCCACGTAAAGACCATTTTACCCTATAACGGGTCCATTTGTCGATCACTAGGTTGTAGAGAGAAATTCTCCGAGTGCGACCCGGTCATGTTCTGAGCTCCCCGACGCGCGTACAACACGTTGGCCGCCCCGCACCCCGCGCATCTCCACACCTCCGCGTGCACGGCTGCGGCCTCCCCGACGCACGTGCCAAAGACGGGCTCTCCCGCGCGTCTCCACCTTCCGGGCCGTGGACTCGCCCGGCTCTTGCTTGCGGCTCGCGCCGCCTCGCCGGCGGCGAGTCGCGAGCTGCCGTCTCCTCGCCGGCTACGCGCTCCTCGCCGGATTTCCACTCGAAAGGGGCGAGGGGCGTCTCCCTCGCCGGCCACTCCCAACCGGTTCCGTCGCCATGGGAACCAGGGAGGGAAAGGGCGGCGGCGGATCTCTTTGCGGCGGCATTCTTTGGGTTACGGGCGGCAAATGGCGACTTTTTTTTTTCGATGGTCGCCGTCGGGAGAGTCGGGAATGTGAGTGAACCACCGAAATACCGCGGCGCGAAGTTGGAAGGGAAAGGAAGGGTAGGAACATCTTTTCGCCTCGCCGAGTGGGAGACCTAACGGATTGACCAAACCGATGTAAATGTAAGGCCAAATAAGAAAAAGAAAGTTTGGTTTTGAGGCCAAATAGATAACTTCGAAAAAAAGGGCTAGATAAGCAAGAGAGCAAGTTTTTCGAAGGCCAATAAGCAACTATCCCTTTTTTTTTAGCACAAAGCATGGAGAGGCCTTGTTTAGTTCCATCCGTGTTAGAAATTTTGCAACTTCGATTAATCGTAACACATTTCGTTTGTTTGTGGTAAATATTTTTCAATCATGGATTAACTAGTCTCAAAAGATTCGTCTCGTGATTTATAATAAAACTATGTAATTAGTTATTTTTTACTGCTCCATTTGTGTGTTCAAAAATTAATGTGATGGAGAGAAAGTGTAAAAATCTGGAACGTGGAGAGAACTTGTTTGGTTCTCTGTTCAATTTATTTATCTGATGGCGATGAAGTGCACTATTGCTACATCCATGTATGTACTAGTACTGAAAAATACTGTACACCGTAAAGCAATGGTTGACCTCATTTCCGTGGAAACTGAAAGCACAGGGGGATTGGAGGGCTTTCGCGTGGCAGCACCCGGCGGCTGCGGCGCGGGCAGCGGGGTGACGATCGACGTGGTGACGGGCGGCGTCGGCGTGGCGGTCGGCGTGGCTGGCCTCGTGCCGCTGTGCTGGCAGGCGGCAGCCGGCCACGTGGCTCTCGTGCCAGTCGGCCGGCCGTCTAATCTTTCTTGGCCTGGCAGTCAAACTGACATTTGTTAAAACAAATTGTATAGCCAGTGTTGCAAGGGATAAACATAAACCTCAAGTGATGCGAATGAAGAAGCACGTTAGGCAGGTTGAGCAAAGTTGCCTAACGGCCTGATCCACACAGATACGGCGCGGGCAATTGGCCATGTAGCACACGATCGGCCGGCCGATCGATCGATCCCCAACATGTTTGGAGAGCGACCGAGGGAGCATGGATCCAAAGCCGCGATCGATCCACCGAATAGCCTAAATTGTCGCAGCACTCGCCGGGGAATATATCGTAACCCCTCCCTAGCGACGCCATGTGGCCGGAGCACTCGCTGTCACCACCGGGTTGGGTCCGTGTCCGGCGCAAGAATAATGCGTGCGTGGCCTTCGTTTCGCCGACGAGATGACGCAGCAACATGCCGGCGCCGCCGCACGTTCTGCCGTGCAACATGGCCGGCGCGGCGGCCGCAGGAAGGTTCTCCGGATATAACTAACATTTGATGCACGCGCAATCAGATTAATTGCTTCGGGCATCTTGCGCCGATCGATCGACTTGCATGGTCGACAGGGTATTACTGAGATTGGAGGCATCATAAGGTCGGCCTTATCATCATCATTTGAGATCGATCAGATGACCGAGGCAATGGAATAGGAGCAGTAAACCACAGTACAGTACTACAGTTTCCCTACCTGTTAGCCATGTCGAGCACAGAATGAATTAAATTACTGTCCCACAGGACAGGACTGTCACTGGCCTACTATTAAGCTTTCGAGTGGGAAAATGCATGAGTGAGGATTAAGCCCCACCATGCCACCTTAACCACCCTAGGAGCCACCAAAATTGAACCCAACGCATACTTCGGTCCTACTCATGCATACAAACACACACACTGCAACAACGTACAAATCTTCTCTCCCCACCACCATCATCGCGGCCGGTCGTCTTTCCTTGCGTTCAAAACAAACGGCAAACCAATCGCAGGGCCCTAAACCACAACTAAAACAAAGAAACCTAGCGGTGGCCAACCAAACCATCATCACGCAAGGCAAATTGTCAATCGACAGTCTAATCGCGGGAAAATAATAGTATACGCTGAATTGCTGATGGGGTTTTCTTAAACTATCTAAATCTAAGGCAACCGACCACCCCACCAATGAATCATCCTGTCCACCAAGGGCCCCCAATCCCATCGTCATCATCAGAGGCTCTCTAGTAGTCTCATCATTTTTGGTGCCGACCGACCCACCCATGTGCAACCCAAATAAACCCTCGCCTCCATCCATGCGATGCAACTTTCGAAACATTTCGAGATTATTGGGCGCTGCAGCACAGCACTACTATAATGGCAACATGCTTGTCCTGGCCGGGTTTTTTTATTTCAAAGAATTCTGGGCCCCTAACGCTCGCTCTGGAGAGACCTTTGCAGAGCCTGCAGAGCCTCGTCGGCGTTGGAGTCGCCGGTCCTGGACTTTAAAACAAACAGACGCACGCTTCTAAAGAGGGGCCAGCCAGCCTGCCAGCCCTGTGCGTGCAACTGCCTGCCGGCCGGCTCTCGCTCTCGTCGTCGTCCTATATATTCACACGCACACAACACAAGGTCATCACAAGCAGGCCAGCCTTGGCACCATCCCAGTTGCTGTGCGCATTACACAGAAAGCAGCAGCAGCAGCAGCTGCAGCTTTAATTTGCAACCATGATCAAGCTGAGGTACTCCAAGAGGCTCTTCAAGAGGAGCTCGTCGTCTTCCAAGCAGCAGCAGGCGGCCGCTTGCGGCGGCGACAATGGCGGCGCCGGGGAGATTGAGTGGGAGGTGAGGCCAGGAGGGATGCTGGTGCAGAAGAGGGACGGGAGGGGTGGCCAGGAGACGGTCACCGTCAGGGTGTCCACTGGTTTCTCCTGGCATGATGTGTCCATTGCAGCCACCTCCACTTTTGGTGAGTACACCAGTCTCATCTCTGATGATTCTTCTTCGCTCTGTTTCTTGTTTCGCTCGATTTGAGGTACTACTGGCTTTATGTTCACAAACATTTGGTTTCTTTTATTTGTGGTTTGGTTTCTGATTGTTGCTGATAGATTAGCAGTAGTATGTTCTAGGAAGAACTTGATTTGGCATAGTTCCTTCTTGGAAGTTCCCATCATAATCAATTAACTTTAATTTTTTCCCTGAATGCTTATTATAGGAGAAAAATGGTAGTAATAGGAAAGATCCAACTGTTCCTCCTCAACATTGATTGTAAGTAGTTGTTCGGCAGTCGCTGGAATGCAGTCAAGAACGGAAGTAGAGCGCCCTTTGCTCTGAACTGTCAAGTACTCCTACAGCAGCGTCCCTCCCTGCATTTGACATTTCCTATGCATAATGCGTCTCTGGAGTATGGACACATCTGCTCCTAACACCTTATTTAGATTGCTAAAAACTAGCAAAAAGTAACTGTTCCAACTCCTGTAGCACTTTCGTTTGTTTGTGGTAAAATATTGTCCAATTATGGACTAACTAGGTTCAAAAGATTCGTCTCGTAATGCACAACAGAATTGTGTGATTAGTTACTTTTTTTTACCTATATTTTATAATCCGAACATATGTCTTTTGGTGTATTTAATGTGATGTGATGGGAGAGAGTGGAAAAACTTGGAAGTTTTGGTTAGAAATTTTAGCAATCTAAACAAGGCCTAAATTTACATGTACTTCTCTGATAACTGATGACCACAAAAGATCAGAGCGAAACCAGCATGGTCTCGATTCCAAAATTCTGAACTCCAAAATCCAAATGAAAAATGCCATGCTTCTGAGTCGTACTGCGATTTATGTTTTTGTACTAGTTGACAGTAGAAAGGTCGGCTGAATACTATAAACTGTGGACTTGTGAACCGACATGTGCTGCATCTTCTTCAGAACTACAGTACTTCACAGTATCTGTACAAGCAAATGCTGACGCAAAGAGACTTCAAAAGTCTTACTACTCCGTTTCCACGATACTTTTTGATTTTTGACTCATATAAACTGTGTTTGACCTCTCATCTTATTCAACTTTTTTAATAAATATTACCAGTTTTGTTATGACTTATTACATCACTAAAAAGTTATTGTAATGACGTTTTGTTTGTTTTTTATAATTTACATAAAAAATTTGAATAAGACGAGTACAAAACAAAGTTTATATGAGTCAAAAGAATTAAAAAGTAAGTGAAGTAACGGAGGGAGACACCCTAACATGGGCGTACACACTCACACATAAACTTATTCATGGCTGCACTATATACAAATATAAAATATATATATTTATGGCACTGCCAGCTACTGCTCATACGTGTAACGAGTTGCACACAGTTTGGAATGTTCACCTTTTTTTTTTTTTTCTTTTCCATCGCTACCTAAATGATGTGTCATTTGACAGTTTGAGTTTCATTTAAAAAGTATGGCCCTTTTGGTTGTGCTGTAACTTGTAATTAACAAGCTTCGTCTCTGAAAAATGCAGGTGAGCTGAAGGTGATGCTGTCCATGATAACAGGACTGGAGCCTCGGGAGCAGAGGCTGCTCTTCAGGGGTAAAGAGAGGGATGACACTGACCACCTCCACATGGTTGGGGTGAGGGACAAGGACAAGGTCCTCCTCCTAGAGGACCCTGCCCTCAAGGACATGAAGCTCCGGGCTCTCTCGGCCCAAGTCGTGCGGAGCTCGTGCCAGCCTTCTATCCAAGTGTAGCTCGCATCGGCCCGCTATCGTGCTAACTATTACCACTACTTATTAGTCTCGTGAAGGTACTTTTAATTTCTGGAAGGTTTTTTATATCCGGAATCCGAGGGGTTTGTGCTCTGAACCCCTCTTAGTCCACTCTTAGTGCCACTCCATGGAAGGGCTAAGGATCCCTGAAGATGAGAGTGAGAGAGCCTTTTAATCATGTAGCTTGTTGCAAGCGTCAGCCATGGTGGTTGTGATGTGATTTGTTGAAGCCTACTAGTATTGGGATTCTTTTTATGGTCCCTACTACTACTACTACTGTGGTCATTTCTCATTCCTACCTACATGCATGGGTCATGGATAGGCATGAGGAAAGATTGTATGTATCTTGTGTTCCTGTTCCCAATGAATGAATGGATGAAACCAAACGTGTGTCCCTTTCCATGATGGAATTTGCTCCTTTTGTTGATCTTTGGGATGTGATTGTGATGTGTGTATGGAGAGCGAATCATGGTGATGCTTCAGGTTCAAGAAAAGGAACCTAATTAAAGATGTGCAAGATCTTAGCTATAAGGGTGCACAATACAATGTGACCCGTTCCTTTTGTTTGTGACCCTGCCATTGATGTGCTTGAGATTTGCAGATGAAGTCCTTTGACTGCAGCGAAGGTGAGCCCCGAGTACAGATTGGTAACTGATCTGTTCCCCATTCGCAGACAGCAGCAACCTTCACCTGCATGCTTGTCAGCATCAATGCATGAGTACTAGTAGAAAAGAAGAGTGCTTGGCTTCAGAATGAAGGGATCAGTACAAAGCTCGCAGCAGATGGAGATGCTTAGGCATTCCATCCATAGTCAAATCTCGAATTCATGACTATTAGGTACTCCATTCCATCCGCGAACAAGCCATATTATAGGGTCGTCTAATGCATACATGCATGTTACATATCAACAGGTTACAGTTCATCAGTAGCAGCGTACAGTCCAGTCGACCAGCTCCTGAGTTCTGACGTTTCAGGTTCAAGAGAAGGAGCTTTATCACGGGAAAATGGACTTCATGATGCTGTGCCCAGCCCTTTCTGTTACTGTGAAGCAGAGTGGTGGGTGAGATTTCAGCTCAGGAGCTCTTGACTGCAGCGAACGAGAGAGTACAAATCATCACCGGTTTGTTTCCCATTCGAGGACGTACAACGGCAACCAGCAGCCGCTTGCTTTGCTTGCACTAACCTCCTTTCGTCCTTTGAATTAATTGCCAGCATCAATGCAAAGTACTAGAAAGGTTGTTTGTTTGGCTTCACAGGGAAGGAACTCCCAACTCGTTTTCTCTCGAATACGCAAAAGATTTATGCATCTTTGTATCTAAGAGAAGAGTTTTTACATCCGCGTTGTCGCACTTTCATGCGTTCCTGGGAGTTATATTACATTATGCGCCACTCTGAAACCTTTTCTTCTAAGCGGATTACTCACGGATTAGACAACTTAGATTGCGGCACCAGCTCGGATCCGTGGATCGGCGGTGGCGCTCATCGCGCTGGCGCCGCGTCGCCATGGATCGCCAGGCGTGCGCGATCGGAAAGAACCTCCGCAATGACTCGAGTCCGCGTCAACTCGTCGCCGAACATGGTCTCGTACTCCGGCTTGGCCTATGCCGCGGTTTTCTCCCCCGGGCCGTCGGGCCGCAGCACTATAAGACGAGGGCTTCCTCGCTTGGCGACCGGGATGTTCGCGAGCGGCAGCGCCGCTATCCTCGCGCCCCCGAGGGAAGCCGGGCGAAGTGGTCGTAGACCCCGGGGTCCGCAACAGGGGGTGTTGCGGGCGTGCAGCGGGTGTGACAGCCTTCGAAGCACCGCTAGGCGAACCCCTCGATACGTCCGCGGAGCGCCGCAACATCGCCGCCATCGCGCGACGCGTCCTGGTCCATCCCGGCATGGGGAAGGCGGTGGGCGGCGAACAACATCCGTCGTCATCGTTCAACGCGCCACGCTTCGGCGGGCGGTCGTGGCCAACACGGGGGTCTCGACCACTTGCCCATGTGACACAAACTCTGCCTCACGCCCGGCAACCCCGACGTTGGCGCTGGTCGCCCTCGCGCCTCTGCGCTGCGGCGTCCCGCGTTTGCTCGAAGCGGAGGCCGCGCACGTCGATGGGGAGCTTGGGGTCACCCCTCCCGGATCCGCAACCCGCGTAACCTCCGCCCCGGCCCTCACACCACCGCCGCATCGTTGTCGAACGCCTCGCCTCGCCGCCTCGCTTGCGCGCCTCAGCCTCTTGCAATCACGTGCAACGTGGCCAAGGCTGTGGCAACAGAGGCAACGCCAAGGTAGGTTACAGGTGGCGACGCAATGCCCTTTCCGGGCACTTGAAGCGGCCGTCGGCGTGAACCGGGAACTACCGCGCCCGCTATGCCCCGGTCTTCTCCCCATGTCGCTGTCGCGGCCGCCCGTCGCCGGCGTCGGCCGACCGGGGGGCGTCTTTGGGAGCACGCTACCGCACCCTTTGGTGTCCGGGCGGTTGCTCGGCGATCGGCCCGAGCCGCAGATGGACAGGGAGCCGCTCCGGCATGTGTTCAGCGGCAAACTGCCAACTCGCACAAGGCCCCGATGAAGATGAACATTATATCTAAGTGCTTGAGCTTTTCTAGATACAATATAGCTTACCTATCCGTAGTTGCATTATTGTTTGGAAACAAGTTGGTGTACCATTCCATATCCATACATAACTACATAAGTGACCTTTTCAAGTAAGATATTAGAAAATGGTTTGAATCATCGATTTTGCTGATCGATTGACGTTTGGAGCAGGTACATTAAGCAATGTCGGGCTTGGCTTATAGCCAAGATAACTAGGCAAAAAACTGATGTGGAAGAAAGAGAGAAAAGTGAAAAGGTAAGCCCCGCGATGGATGCGTCGCCGAGCTCGTCACATGTTCCAAGATAGTGGTGGGGCTGTTCAACTCTTCTCTCTCCACTTCACGCCAAATCAAATACTAAATGCATGGGGCCATGCATATTAAAATACTATATTTAGTTAAAGAGAAAAACCTGATTGTTGATTTGGCTTGGCTTATAACCAAGCTTATTGGATCTGCTCTTATGGAAGGAAAGGATGAAATGGTAATGGTAGGACCGATAGAGGTTCAAGCATCGAATGGAAAACTGTTTGGTGCCGCGTGGCCGGCCGGGGCATTTGGCATTTGTTTGCTGTCACGACTGCCGGTACCGACCGGCGCGGCGACGGCATGGTCCAAACTGGGACATCCTCATCCCCGCCGGTTTACCTATTACGCCGCAATTTGGATGTCCAACAAATTGATGTTGTACCATTCCATAAATCAATTCATAAAATTTACCTTTTCAAGTTGATATTATTTAAAATGGTTTGAATCATTGATTGTGCTCATCGACTGGCGTTTATGGAAGGATAAAATGGTAATGGTACTACCGATAGAGGTTCAAGCATCGAATGGAAAACATAGTGTTTGGTGCCGCGTGGCCGGGGGTATTTGGCATTTGTTTCCTGTCACGGCAGGCACGGCCCGCGCGCGGCATGGTCAAACTGGGACATCCTCATCGATGATCGGTCACGGTCAGCACTACCAGACCAGGCACGCGGGCGGACACTGGTCGCCACCCACTAGAGCCTGACACGCAGCCATGCATGATCGATCGGCACGAGCAAAATAATAAGCCCTTTCTGACCTTTCAGGCGCCCGTGCCAGCCAGTGCTTGCGTTCCTTTTCAGTTTCTTTGGCTGCCGCGTGCGCTTTCTGATACTGCATCATTTGTGCCAGCCTTTGCGACTAACGACGGAACGGAACCCCTCTAGCTGCGCTGGTGGTCAGTTGGTCACGCTTCGCGACATGTAACTACGCACCACTTTGTCAAATCCGCCGGCCCAATTATGGACGCCGCCGTGTCGTAAGCATGTCAGGAGGAAGCCGGAAGGCCCCAGACCACGGATGTCGTCGTCGGCAAGCTGCCTTGCCTTGTCTCCCCAAAGTCCATCGATAAATCAATTCATAAAATCCATGCTAGTTTCATACTAATTGATATTTCAAAATCTTATCAATATTTTCTATAAATTCGGTTAAAATTTAAAAAGTTTATCTTAAAGTCAACTCAACAAATCTATTTTTTTAGAGGAGCAAGAAATCTATTTAAACAAGGCCAAAATTTCAAACTACAAGCGCAGCGCTTGCCTTTTTTTTTTTTTTACGCCCCCTCCCTCCCCCCTGTCTCCTTCCCACTGCCGTATGTGTTTGCCCAGCATAGGCGAGACAAGTGAAGGACGCATCTGGCCGACGCCGACCACTTCGCAGTGGGCACTCCGGCAGCACTGGCTCCTTCCTTCCCTGATCCCTCCTCGTCCTCCTCTGCCTGCTTCCCGCCTGCTGCAGCTGCAAGCCCCCGGCTCCGCTCTGCTCGCCAGCAGCACCAGCTTCCACTTCCATTCCACCAGCAAAGCGTGCTCCTTTTTACTCCCCAAAATCCTCTGAATAATAAAAAAACCGCGCAAGCAACCTCGCTCCACCGGCCTCCCGCAGTCAGGTCGGAGGATAGGTCCCAGCCCCCCACGCAGCATTTGACAGCGCGAGGCGGTTGCCCAGTCAGGTCTGCCTTTTTCTTGGTTACTTTTCCTTTGATTTTGTTTAGTTCAGAGCCCATAACCACCAGCAATCTAGCCTTCAGGCCCGGTTCTTTGCAACTCCTGGGTTGCTTCTGGGCGCCAGTTTCAGTTACCCCATCTCCGGTGTGGGTTTGATGAGGGGGGCATTCACATTTTTGTCTTCGCGTTTTGCACAGTCTGGGGGTCGACGGCTTTGATTGGCTTTGAAGGAAGGGAGTGAGATTGTGAGAAGCCTTTGACCAAGGTTGTTAATGGAGCCTGGGATTTGGGCATCTGTTTGGAGCTTCATCAAGTTCCTGCCTTTCTTCTTTGCGCTTCTCCTCCTGGGCATCATCAAAGGTGGACAGGACGCTTGCTCTGTCAGTCCATTCTTCTCTCCTTTTTTTTTTTTTTCTTAATGAAAGTATGGAATGTAATTGTATTTAAGGATGGTTTCACACGGCTGTGTCCTTGTTTCTTGAATTCAATCAATCAGTTCATGTGGTGTGTTGCATTTGCTAAGAATGGTTGCCGTCTGGTTCTGCTTGTACTGATGCTTGGTTGCTCCTTCAAACCATTATTGTGGGCTTCAGTAATGAATAATGATGTAAACTGGTTGCCTTTTTGGCTTGCATAAATGCTCATATCACCAATAAAGTAGTCCATTTATGGGTTGATATAAACTCCCTTTGATAATAAGGGAGAAAATGGTGTAGTACATATAGGTAGATCAATACTCTCTGCCATACTTTTATTGGCAGAGAGTATTGACTTTATGAATATTGCTCGATCTGCCTGGTTCATTTTTGCATTTGCAGATTTATTCATGCCGTAGCTTTTACTTGTTATTTGAACTGTTCTGCTTGATAGGGGATAGACTTATTTCTGCAGAGCTTTTGCAATTAGAATATCTAGGGATATGAATTGAACTATGTGCACATAAGATTTTTTGGATTAATTCTAGAAAAAAAAATAGTATTCTGTAAAATGTAAATATTAATGCCTTGGCTAACCTACATTTCATGGACTAGTTGAGTACTTGGTAATTATTGTTGATCTCGGTTCCTATTGGTCTATAGATTCATGCTAATCTTGCCAATCCAGGTGCTTTGTTTGGCCCATTGGCATGGCTCGTCATGACAATTGGAATTTCCACACTTATTCTAGGCCTGTGGCCTATCCATGTGATTTGGACATATTACTGCATCATCAGGTAGCCTTTGCAGTTCTGAAAAGGGAGTCATGCAATGTGGTTTTATTTGGATGCGCTTATCACCTTTTTTGATGAAAGCAGAACCAAGATGGTTGGACCAGTCATAAAGTTGCTGCTTCTTATTGCTGCAACTTCGCGGTTTTGGTTCTATGGCTAATAATTGGCGTCGGTGGGAAGCATCCTTGCTGGTTTGGCTTATGGATTTCTAGCACCAGCAATGGCTACATTTGATGCGGTTGGGGGAAGGAAAAGAAAAGCCACTTGTTCACTGTTTTTGGTACAATTTACTTGTAATGGTTTCATTCTGATATTTGTTTTTGTGTGTACAATACTTGTTTCACATGGTCCGCTAATTGGAAATGCAGGATGGAACATGGAGCTCTATCACAGGAAGTTGTACAGTAGTCGTGGACGTGAAAGACATGTTGGTACACTCATATTTTTTCAATCATGGATGAAGTTCGTCTTCATGCACCTCCCGATGGCAAAGCCATATGAGATAAGGTCTTAGGTCTACTTTCTTTCTGTTATTGTTTTCAACCTTTTTTTTCTTCTTCCTTATATGTGTTAACGAGTGAGTAGCAATAAATGAGTCATTGCCTTCATCTGGTACTCTAACTAAAG
This sequence comes from Hyparrhenia diplandra, assembly GCA_015847255.1. Taxonomy (NCBI): domain Eukaryota; kingdom Viridiplantae; phylum Streptophyta; class Magnoliopsida; order Poales; family Poaceae; genus Hyparrhenia; species Hyparrhenia diplandra. Next base: position 95,732 of record JADLZK010010746.1, on the reverse strand, counting down.
TATTTTGTCTGTTTGCTATCTTGGTTAGCTTTTCTTGTACATCATAAACAGTTCAGGTTAACAATAAAATACACTATAATGTGGTCACAAGAAAGACAAGAAATACACAACTAATTCATACTTGAGAAGTAGCCTTAAAAAATGATATGGGGATTGCTAATATTGATCCTTTTTAAATCTTGAGCTGATTGGTGATTGCTAATATTGAAGCACCCTTGTAATGATTTTGTTTTAGTTGATGAATTCTGTGTGGCACAAAATAATTAACTATGCATCCCCAGATTGCTACAAATTCCGTGCAATATTTGCTGCTGCTTGTGGGCTTGTAGTGGATGCAATAATGTTCACACTAATTGCCTTGTACAAGTTCCCTGTTATGCTATTCAAAGGATGGAAGCGGTTGATTGAAGATCTTGTTGGCAGAGAAGGACCTTTTCTTGAGACAGCTTTAGTGCCGTTTGCTGGTCTTGCAATTCTTCTCTGGCCATTTTTGCAGTTATAGGAGCTTTTGTAGCCTCTGTTATCTGCAGTGTTCCTTTTGGTGCATATGCTGCTGTGGTGGTTTATCAGGTAAAATCTTTTTGGACTCGCAACAGAAAAATATCATTTATAGCATAAATCCAGTATTATGATGAAATATTACCTGATTTAGCATGATAGATGTGGAGGCGTGAAGCTTACAATTGCAATCTTGTTTATGTGTCAGGAATCCTCACTTTTCCTGGGACTGTCTTATGTAATATCATCAGTATCTATCTTTGATGAATATACAAATGACGTTACTTGACATGGCACCAGGATCTTGCTTTCCTAGGTACAATTGGTTTATTCTGTACCCAATGTTGTCCTTGAATTGAACACCAAATAATACAAGTTACTCAAAATTTCACTTTCCATGACTAGGTTTAAATATAGGAAAAGATGAAGCTTCCTCACATGGTGGTTCTCTCTCGAGGCCCGCTTCATTCAAGGACAAGCATGATGGAAAGAAAGCCCCTCAGCTGTAACATCGTTTAAAAGTAGCTTTGATGAGTTCAATCCATTCAAGGTGATCTTTAAAAATTCTCTATACTGACACTAGACAATGCTCCATTGAGATTAATTTCATTGTATTCTACCCCATTCCATTCCAAATTATAAGACATTTTGACTTTTCTAGATACATAACTTTTGCTATGCACTTAGATATACACCATGTCTAGATAAATAACAAAACCTATCTAGATAAAGGCAAAACGTCTTATAATGTGAAACAGAGGGAGTATTATGGTGGAGCTATACTTTTTGTAGAGTTTAGAGATTGTAAGTTGTAATCTGCTACTCCACTCTGATTGCTGCAGTTGTAAAGTTAGGAATTGGATCAGCTCAAGCTGTCCATCCTTGCTGCTGTAGCAGCATTGGCTGCTGCCATGAGATGGCTTGCATCAGCCTTGTAGAAGTAGATAGCATGGCTGAGGTAAGTTTGTACCTAGGAGTAGGTAGTTGGTGTACTCCACCATACTTAGGGTACATAGTAGATAGGAGTAGAGTTGTATAAATCAACACCTAATGTAATAGAGCAAAGCAGTTCAAGTTTGCCCACATTCAGAGTCTCTCAGTTCCAGCCAGCTGAAACTGAAGTGCAGTGTGTGTGTGTGTGCGGCGTTGAAGCTGAGCTCCTGCTCATCTTCTTCCTTGGGTCAAGGGAGAGGGGGAGAGCAGAGGTGAGGTGTACTCACCTGGGTGCTGTGTGTGCAGGGACCAACAGAGATTATACTATGAAATTTATAATCTCATTTAAAATTCAAAAGCATGCTATGATTCTTTGGTGTTTGGAAACTTCTGCAGTATAACTGATTTAAATGTGTTGTTTAGTTGCTAGATCACCTTTTCATAGAGTGTAAGCACCGTGGCAAGGATCTGGTTGCTGAAGGGTGATAACCCCAAAAGATATAGAAGTTACAAAGGCAGGCAAAGCCAGCACCGGGGTACTTAATGTTGGGTTACCAGCATATGTTATTCTTAAGGCACTCCTCCGATCTGCTAAAGCCAACTTGGATGGTCTGGTTCTAAGTGAGTAAGAGTGCCTTTCTTCAGCTCTAAATCATGTTTATGGTAAATTTTATTGACCTGCAAGATTTCCTGTGAAATATGCAGGTGATGGATCTCAGATAACATCTGATAATAGGTCTAAGAGTAAAATCTTTGAGTGGTTTTTTGACCCTCTGATGGTCATCAAAGATCAAATCAAAGCTGAGAACTTCACAGAAGAAGAGGAAGCATACCTTGAGAAGCAAGTGCTCTTGATAAGTGATCAAAAGCATCAAGGAGAATCTCATTCGGCTTCCACCATTGAGTGAGCGAAAACAAGCAGAAATAGAAGCATTTGCTCGAAGGTACTTCCTTTCATCACTCCTTTTCAATCACTAAAGAAAAAATAGTCCTTTTCGGGCCCTGATGATCCTACTACAAGGTTGCAAGGGATCACAAAGTCGATATCGAGGTACCCCACAGCCAAGCGCCGTTTCGACGCCCCTTGTGAAGGCTCTTTCAGAAGAGCTTTCGAGGACAATGGGTGGTAATCAATCTGCCAATGGGTCTCAAGTCCGAAGATGAAAAGTGGCATCGTCCGAATGCTTAGCCAGAGATCACTAGGGAAAACAACAGGCATCCGTGGAGACGATCACGAGGCCCAGCTGACAAGTGATGGTTTCACTTCATGATGTTTTGGAGGTGTTCAACTGTAACCTTAGTTTTGAAGACGTTCAACTGTAACCGTAGTTTGAAAAGGATACAAAAAGAACTGGATACAAAAAGAACTGTTCCGTATGAAGAGTTTAGCCTCAACCATTCTTGAGGATGAGTTCTTTGTTTTGAGGACTGTATCTGGACAACACTGCAACAGCACTTTGTAATAGAAAGCCAAAGATTTGATTCGCGCTACTACCACCACTTACATGTCCGTGTCAGTTCCTGCTGAATTGGATGCCCACTGAACATTTTACATTTCTTTGCCCGCAGAACACTGTCTTTGCGTGATTGTGTTCAGTTATTTGCAGAAAATTCCATAAGCAGTTACAAATGATCTAACACTGCCGAAAACCAGTTGCAAATATCTAACACTGCTCATATCGATAGTTCAAGACAAATGGAGAAGCGAGAGTACTGAATTCTCTGTAAACAGCACTATCATGAGGTTTGAGTGTGGTAAACTTTGTTTACAGAAACTTCCATTTGAAGCCATGCGCAGGCAAAAGAAACTTCACAAAAATGTGAAAATGGTTCAGAAAAAACATATCTGTTACACAACTTCTTTAAGTTAATTTCATTCATCATTACTCGTATCAGTGTTGCATTTTGAATTGAAGAATCGTAGTTTTTAACATCATAACCGTGGATGGAATACTGACATTCTCGATTCTTAACAAACTCAGGAGGCAATGGTAGCTAATAAAAAGTGACTACAGGCGACGAGGTAATGTGCGAAGCTAAACGTGCATTCTGAAACATCAATCACAGTGCCTTCTTCTTGGCATCCTTGGCCTGCCCCTTCTTGCGGATCTTAATACACATGCCCAGGCGCACGCTGTCGATAAGGGACTCAGGTAGAATGGAGATCAAGAACCACAGGACATCGTGTGGCCAGTATGGTGTGCACCTAGGCTCGTATCCAATGTGACGAACAGCAGCACGAGCATAGGTGTCAGCAGATGGGACCATGAAGGAAGACTTCCTGATGGATGCCATCTTTGTCGCCACATATAAGGGCACCTGAATAGATTGAAGAAATTGTGAGGGCAAAAGTTCACAACATATAGCTGACAAGACCGATGCAATTACTTTGCAAAAGCACTAACTAAGACCAATCCAATTGATCAAGAAGCATTATCAAAAGGTAGATACAAATCAATTCAACAAATAAACACACTTAACTAAGTTCAGTAGAACAAATGATGATTCAAGATGGTTAATGTTAGATGTTTGAAAATTTCATAACCACTTCAGTTTGTGAGGACTAACATGAGGCTGAAACAACAACTAGAGTGCTTCACCAAAATTTCTTTTAGTTCTTTAGAAAGAGAAAAGAAATCTAGAAACTATAGTTGAAATGGAAAATTGGAATTTGGAGAGACGATAAGTCATTTCAATAGCACAAAACTAAACTAAGATAACTGTAGAAATGGATGATAATTCAGAGAGATTTGTTACCTGGCATTGCACATCAATACCCTTGCTCTTGTACTCAACATAGAGGCATCTTGAGAACTGGTCAACATACCTGGGAAATACAGATAAAATTATTTTCAGTGTGTGCTTAGTAAGTTGAAGGGAATGTGTGCATCTGCCTAATTACAGTTATTATTATTATTATTTTTAAAAAAAGAATTACACAGTACAGACTCAGATGGTCACAACGCACACTCACCCCTATGAAAGATTCATCATGTTGACATTTTTCAGCTAAGTATGTAGTGCATATATAACACAAAGATACACAAACAAAATAGGAGGTCAATTGCTCATTTTACAGCAGTTGCGTGCATGTATGTTACATGTCAATAATTGATTGTTTATAGGTTTTCAACTCTTCATCCAAGATGTACTAGATCAAAAGGATAATACAGCCCAACTATTCCATGAGCTCTAATAGTTGCAAAGCTAAATGAAAATTTTAGACCAACTGAACAGGAACATCACAAAAGTTTTTTTTAGGTCTTATGTATGCAGAAATTAGCCCGCCTAACCGTCAAAGTTCTTTGATTATGTGTAGCTTACTGATTGCAGATAGCTATATTTTCATTTCCCTAAGGAGAAGGATCATACGTCAGATCTGGACATTTCAAGTAAGCCTAGACATACACAATTTCACCCCAACTAACTCCCTTATGATTGCATCACAATCTGGCATGACCAACAAACACGCAAGCTAAGAGTTCACACCGAAGGCGTTTCCTCTAATCCCCGACCCTAGTCTTGTTCCCAAACCAAGTGCAAATACAGACAGGGAAGAAAGACATGCTTTTGTACTCAATCAGTCAATCTTACTTCCACTACCGCTATGTATCCTACAATCGAGCCAATTTAAAGCTATATCCTGTACAGCTGAGCAGTAATTGGAGAGCAGGAAACCGGGGAACTGAACTCACACGCTTTGGTGGCGGCGTAGACGGGTAGAGCGGATCGGAAGGCATGACGGAAGCGGAGCCGGAGCCGATGTTGACAATGGCGCCGCGCTTCCTCTCGACCATGCCTGGCAGCACGGCGTGCGTGACCCGCGTGACGCCCTCGACGTTGACACGGATCAGGCTGCGCATCAGCTCCTCGTCCACCTCGTGGAAGTAGCGCGCGTACGGGTAGGACAGGCCGGCGTTGTTGACGAGCACGCCGACGTCGAGGCCCCGGATGGAGTCCTTGAGCGCCTCGACGCCCGTCCGCGAGCGCCTCGCTGTTGAAGTCGAGCACGAAGGTCCGCACCTCGGGGACCTTGGGGTGCTTGGCCTTGATCTCGGCGGCGACGGCGGCCAGCTTCTCCGGGTTGCGGCCGACGAGGACGAGCCGAGCCCGCGGCGGCGAGGCGGAACGCGATGGCGCGGCCGATGCCGTCGGTGGCGCCCGTCACGACGGCCCAGGCGCCGTAGCGGCGGCGCAGGGGCTTGCCCGGGCGGAGGAACGCGGCGTAGACCCAGCGCGAGGCGGATGGCGGCGCGGAGCGCCACGAGGGAGCCCCACGGAGGCCAGCGCCAGCGCCCACGCCGGCTGCGCGCGGAGGAACTCGACGTGAGCGCACGTGCCGGCCATGGCTGGCGTCGTCGTCGGATTTGGGAGGAGCAGGACAGGACAGGAGTGGCGGCCGATGCGATGCGGTTGTCGAGCGAGCTTTGGCTTTGGAACGGGAGTTATAAGAGGGACACGGCCTTTCTCCGGTGTGGTGGGTGGAACTGGTGTACCAAGACTAACCGAACACCAACTGGAAATCTGCTCCGTAGAGTCGAACACCAACTGGAAATCTCTGCTCCGTAGAGTTCGTTTCGTAATCGATGGACAATTTCAAATCGGATTTCAAGAAGTTCTGGCAGTGGTACTTTTAATTATTTAGATATAAATGTAAAAATAGATAAAATATTCATGGTCGATGTGATTGTACTTTCTTGAGAGGACAAATTTGTTTGCTTGTTTTTTGTTTAGCTTGTCTTGGTTTATTCTCTATCACATACCGCTATCGAATTAGCCAAAATGAGAAACTTTGATTACATTTTCAACAGACACTTTTCAAAATTGGATTTTCGGAGAATCTTGTGTAGTTGTACAATGGTATCTTGTTGAACAGACAGTTTTCAAATTTGGATTTTATAAGAAGCTCGTGTAGTTGTACTGAGTGGGTAGTACTCACAAAAATTGGTGTGAATGTTCGTTGCGAATACAGAAAAAGAATGCATTGACGTGCGATGGATCACAAACATAGCAGTACAAAAAAATGGAAATGCGAGTCAAAGTAGCAATCTTTAGATGGGATGGATAGCAGGGGTTTGTTTTTGAGAAGAAAGGGTACACAAACCCTGCCACCCTCCCTCTCGCCACACTCTTTGGAGTGCACGTCAAACCGTTGACGTGTTTTTGGTAGGCTCACCGCCAAGCCCACACAGCCCGGTTTGCGTGCCAACTGCGAAATGACGAAAGTTGCAGAAAAATTGCGACCTGCGAATAAAGTTTGTTTGTTATCCAGGAATAAAAATAACAAAACGGAATCAGAGGTTGCATGGCAAGCCGAGTCCACGGTGCACCGGGCGCATCTTCATCTTGGGTATTAACTGGGGAGAGGTCGAGAGCGAGAGGGCCTGCAGCCTGAAGACGGACGGGCGATGGGGACAGCGTGGCTGGCAGGCAGGCAGGTTGGGTTTGATGAGCTGACATTAAGACACCGTTGGGGATGTGGTCGCCGGTGGCGGTGAAGGGCGGAAATCCCAACCCGTCCCGCCCTGCTCGGTGCTCTCGCCGTCCTTCCCGAGTCGAGTCGTGCTGACAGCTGAGAGACACCAGCGGCGGGCGGCCCGCAAGCGGGGAGTGAGTGGCGTGGCCAGCCGTCATTAACGCACGGCAGGGGCAGGTGGGAGGAGGAGACGGGATCGATCATCGATCAATGCGGGCGGCTAGCAGTAGCAGTAGCAGCAGCGCGTGGGCGTTGAGCAACCACCGGCGCCGACGGAGACGCCGAGTCGAGTCCCATTTGTGGGTTTCGTCCAGCGCGTCGGCGCGCGACGGTCAACGCCGCCGCACCTCAACTGAGCTTTGCTTTCCAGTTTCCGTCGTGTTTCCACGCCTTCACGCACAGAACAAGAGATGCGATGCCAGCATCTGTGGCTTTTGTTTGACGACAGCACGAACAAAACCCCTGTCCCCGTGTGTGCTATCACTGTCACGGAACAACGGAAGGTTCTCATTTACCATCACAGTCCATGATTATAGTCATAGTCCAACTAGTACCAGGATCAAGCGGCTGAGAGCAAAAGCGACCATGTCCGGCCACCACCGCCTCTGGTCTTGGTTACACACTACTACACTGTACACAGACCAAACGTATCAACCACAACGACGGATAAATATGACAGGTACAGGTGCAGTCCCAAGGTTCCAAGCCTGCCTGACTTCTATAGTTCTTAGGATGTGGATCATCAAAAGTTCACCAGTCAGTACCCACGCAGAGAAACGCCAGATCCACATGGTTTTCCCACACCTTCCTGCAAAAAAACGGCAGATCCCCATCGTATTCCACAAGATCCTCCCTAGCTAGTAGTTCGACTGAAGCATGGCATCCTTAGGCCTGCACACTCGCAAGTCGCAAAGGGTCATTAGGGAAAACAACACAAGAGTCAGCTACAGTTTCAATTCATTGATTTGATAAGATCAATCACAAAGTTTAGCTCACCTATGATAAGAAGAGGTGTGCACAGATGAAGTTAAATTTTAGCACACGTCCGGACAGAGTACACCGGCTCATCACCGTCGGACTCCTTAATAAGCTCGCAGACATCCCCAGTCTGGAGGTTGTTTGCTGCAACGAAACGTTTCCAGCCCGCCGTGAATCCAACAAATATTGGCTTGTCATGGTAAATGACAGGCCATAATCTCTTCATGGGGTCCTTCAGCATTATAACGCTCCAATGACACCTTCTCTGTCTAACTGCACTGCAAAGCGACTTGGGTAGGTCCTGGGGTAATATTGATCAGAATTAAACACCTTTTTAGCGCTGTGATCAGAAACTTACAATAAGAACTATAAACTATGAGCAGGTAGTGATGTACGGTAATGTAAAATGTCGAATTATCCGTTCGACCGTTATGGGAGGCACGATCATTCACTGAATGAAAACCAGGTGGGGGATCCCACCCCTGGTTAAACAAGGCCACCCAAGTTAAACAAGGCGTCATTCTAGAGTTTTTAAACAGTTCAAGTGATGCTAGTATATTATGGCCCCATTAAATCGTATTCTTCCATTTGTACAATCCCTCCACCTTCAAGCTCTACATCATCATGGCCACAACAGCAGCCATCCATTGCTTAAAACTGTCACTAACTGAATAATATTAAATTAGCGAATATTGTTTTGTTCATGGTTGTCTGGTTGTGGTTTAAGGTTCTTTGGTGAATCCTTTTTATAATTTATTTTCCCCCTATAGGAGTTGTATGAATCATGTAGACTCCTTTCTTCTTCTTAATATAATGATGCACAGTTCTCCTGCTTGCGTTCGAGATAAAAATGCTGAATCAGTAAATCTAGAGAAATATTCAGGCTTCAGGCTCCATTGCAAATAAGCCTGTGCAGATGTACAAGTTTGCTGGCTACAAAATGAATTGTGGGGTCAAATAAAAAACAGAGAGTAGATAATTACTTCCTCCTTAAGAAAATATGAGCCCCTAATTATGCTGACAGGATCATCAAGACTGAAATTGGACACACTGATTCAGTCAATGTATGGAAGTATTTTTATATCGTGCCCAACGATAGTTTTTTTGTGACTATTTTATACACTACCTCTAATCACAATATAAATCCATTTAGGATTGTTGATCATTTTTAACTTTGACCATAAAAAAATGATATATCATATTGATTGTCATTATAAGTTGATTTGTTAGATTTCATCATGTAAAAACACTTCAGTAATGTATACCTCTTTCTGTTTAAACATATTTCATAGCATTTCTAGTCAAAGTGTCATACTATGGACTTAAATTTAAGAGGTATTATATATTGTTTGGCCAATCATCATATCATTGAGGAGTAAGAGGTTACAACACTATCTGAATTGCTTGCTGATACAATTTTATTTGCTCTACAACATTCTAAGTCAGTATGATGGGAAATTCCTTGTATTTTTTATTGGACATTTTGCAACAACTATACTACCTACATCTGAATAGTCTACACCTTTACCACCCCAAAATAAGTAGTAAAGATTTCTCCTTTTCTCCCAATTGATAAAAATAAAATTTATAGATCTCAAAGCAAAGTGGAGCATTTAATGTCACCCGAGGATTGCTTATAGGTTATAGATGTGTCACTCAATATCTGTGAGGTCCTACATATCAAATGGAAGGTGTGCTTAGCTAGTTTTCTGCTCAAACCGAAATAAATTAAATCTGAAATTGCAGCTAAAATAGTGCCATAAAGTGGGATAAACCAGTTTTTGTCCGGGCATTCACAACACCATAATTCCCCTTTTGCAAGAATGCTTTCGGTTGTGCCAATACAAAAAGTACAAAAAGATATACAGACATTAGCGAAAGACTAATTATGGAATCTGCACAACTCACAAGCCATTTCTTAGTGGTATCAGGAATGCACAGTTGCAAGTTGATCTCTGGTGGAGAATGATAATCCTTCTCCAGGATTTTTGTCCTTCACAGGCAGCAAAATCTCTGGGACCTCACAGTTACTAGACATTCTGCCTTCCTGTTTTGGAGGAATGATGTTCTGCATGGGTTAATCCAACAGACTAATTAGAAACACATTATCCAATAGGAAACCCACTCTTTAATTTTATATTCAAACAAAACAAAGTCATCCACTCTTTTAATTTTACATTCACACAAAACAAGATAAAGTAAGCTCACACCTGACTCGTTGGCGCATTACAACAATGTTGCAACTTTTGCTGTGTAAACTGCTCCTCACTGGCTCCACTTGATCCATTTTTGGTTTCAAATTGAACAGTAGTTCTACCAAACACAGATTCAATAATATGCTATAAACAACAATTATATCACCAATAATCAACCAGAACCTTGAAAGAAAAAGTTTTGAAGTAATACTAGAAAGTTAATAGCACATCCCCACCTTTTACATTGACGATTATGTTAGATCTCTGTCACGCTACTCCTGCATCTGGATATTTTGTCAGGACTTGAGTTTTTTTCTCAATGGGCCCTTTTGAACATTGATTCAATAAAGGCACAACTTCCTTCAGACCCAATAGGGTTTTAGTCTAAAGTGCACCATATTTACCCGCAACTACAGGGTTTCCACGCAACAGGACATTGTTACTTTGGCTATGTACAATGGTTCTCATAGGTTCAGTTGCTCCCCTTCTGCTTCAAGTAGAACAGAAACACCTATAGAATGATATAGAGATTATTTATCTCTACTACAAAAACCATTTACCTCCACAATAAACTCTTTTTTTTTGATGACAGCTGAAACAGCACAAAGCTTTGGACATCATATGGCCTTGTTTTGGATGCATTAGTACCCACCTCAGTCCATAATATGTGTTGGACTCGATTAGGATGTAACTTAGTCTAGTTTCCACCTTAATCCACTCCAACACATGTGGATTCAGTAGACTCGAGTGCATCCAAACAAGTGCATACTGGTAGCGATCATAAAATATTTTGAGATGAAAGCACCTCCATCTTTCTCATTGATGCTATAGTTGATTACTGCTGCATCGTGTCCTAGCAATTGGATTACTCTATCATCACTTGGTTCTTTGATGGGCATGGTGAATATTGGTTGGACACATTCATGAGTTCCCTCGAAACAAATGTACTGATCCACTGGGTTCAGTTTTAAACCGTAACCATCAATCAACACGCTGTCAGATTTTTTTGTGGCTTTTTCAGGTTCAAAACATTACAGTGCAATCAAGTGCTGCTTGATTTCTCACAACATCCTTCCTCACTTCTCAAGCACCGGAAACCTCCAGGAGCTTCATATTTTCAGTAAAAGTTTTTGGATAAGGTTCATCTTGCTATGATTATGATAATCTTCCACAGGTGTGACAGAATCTAAAGGAATGACATTTGTTTTTGTTTTCTGCCTAAATCTTCATCAGAATCATGCAAATCTAAGAGACCTGTGCCAGTTATAGTTATTTGAGATCTTGTCTTTCCTTCGCTGCATGTTGTTGTTGAAATGCACTTGGTTCTGCACTCAATTTCAGGGGAAACTCCCTTCTCGTCAGCTAGTACAACTGAGTGTCCATTCCCCAGCGCCACTCTGAGCTCTTATAGGGTCTTCAGTGGTAATAGCAGCCACAAGATTTGCATCTGAATCTGCACCTGATGTGGCTAGCTTCATTGTATCCTCATTTTTCATGCGCTGAAGATTCAGAATCTTCAGAATCTATAATCTCAATTACCTTTTTTCCTTTGCTGCACAGGGGAGAGTACCCTTTGTTTTGCACTGTGGATCAATCAAATTTTCATTGTTATCTTGTGCTACTGGTTCAGATCAATCACACGTTCAACTCGTTTTGGGTCTGTTTCTGTATTGCAAGTCATATGACATGTTTTTAGGCACTTTGGTCCTGGGACATTCGCCAGAAACATAGTAGCTATCATCTATGTTTCTGAGACCAAATCATCTGGTGGCATATTACTCCATGCCTGTTTCTTTCTTTCATCTTTATTTGTGCTCTCAGGATTGAAGTCGAGTCTTTCACAAGAGTTTGTGCCGAAAACCCGCACAGAAAATGTATCCTCAACAATATACTCAAACAACAGAAATTCACCCCATTTAATCAAATGGTTTGAAACAAAAATATCCCATCCCTGATGAAAACCAAGGGAATCATCCACCTTCGATACCAGGACCATTGAACATTTTCCCTCTGAATCTTTGAGATATACAAGTTGATTGGTCAAATACTCAATCTGGGTGCGACAGCTGGTGGTATCATCTGCACAAATATATGCATGTACATGATGTTTGGTGGAACCATGACATAACACAAAAGAAAAGAAAGGATACTATAATGAACCCAGACATGTCGACAGAAATGATCTAGCACCACATGCTGTTTTTTACCTAATTAAAAGGGCACCAATGTTAAGAATAAAAACTAGCCCAACCATGGAATTACATGTATTCAGGCCTGTTTTTCCTACCTATCAATGAATACACAGTCTCCTGCGTGTTCGAGAAGAAGAAAAACTGTAATGGAAGCAGAAAGAAACAAAACCATACCAGAAATTTCTCGGAATGGTTGTGTATGAACTTTAAAAATGCAATGGGGAGCCTGATTACTCTTTTCCTTGTCACTGCTAAATATTTACATTTCCTTCACCCTGCCACTGTGAATCTCATCACTATCATTGCACCACATCCTCTTTTTTTCCCCTGCCTGTCCTGCCTCATCTTACTCTCCGTGTTCTCAGTGGTCTGCATTTTCTTTTCGTTAACTGCAGATGTGATTGGTGCAGTCTCCCTTCTCAGTAGCGGTATTGTTTGGCCTTTTTCCTTTTTTTTCTATATCTGAAATGTTGTGTCGACACCTTCCCTTGTTCATTCCACTGTCATAATTCCTCGCATTTTGTTGTCAGTAGACTGCATTTCTTCACTCCACTGTCATAATTCCTCATTTGCTGGCCACACAGCATCTTCTTCTTCACTCCACTGTCATGCTCCTCATCTTGCTGTCAGCAGCCTGCATCTTCTTCTCTCCATGTGTTTTGTTCAGCTTTACCTTATTCTTCTCCTTCTCAGATAATGTGATGGACACCTTCTTGCTCTTCACCTTAGTATCAGAGTTACTCACAATCCTCCCTTCCTCGCCATCATCCCCCCTTTGTGTATTCTTCCAAGTGCTGGCATTCAGGAAGTTTTTTTTTCTTCCCCTCCTTCTCAAGTGTGGTGTTGATCTTTTTCTGAACCTTACTGTAGTCTCGAACGTCTTTCTGTAGTCAACATCCATCATCCTCTTCTTTTGCTGTTGGTTTTTCTTCCAGGTCACCCTTTTTTCCTTCTCAGATAATGCGGCAGGCACCCCTGCTCTTCTTTATCCTTTGTTCACCATTCCGTTTGTCCCTATCCTTCCCATGGCTGGAAATTGAACAGATGCTCCTGTTTCTTCCTCTTCTCTGTGAAGGCATCAGCTTGGACGTCGTCGTGTTCCTTTCAACAGTGTCACCATACCGCACCTCATCGTTGGCACTGCCGTGACTCGGCTTCCGGCGGGCCGAATCAGGAGCAGAGCCGATCATCCCCACCAAGATTTCGTTTTCCTCCTCCCCTGATCTGGATGAAACGGCCAAAAAACACCAAAAATATTGGAGCATCTTAGGCACTAGAGAAAGGCATCAACACCAACAGAAATAATAAGATGGGTTACTAGTATAGTATCATAAAGACACAAACGCTCAAAAAAATGTCTGCAAAGCAGAAAATTTCTACATCGAGAAAAACCCCCATCAAACTCCTTTGAAACCACATTTAAAAAATACCCAAAAATCAAAGTCCAGAAAAGAAAACGAGCAATACCGTCTGATTTCATTACACCAAACTTTTCGAAGACAAATCCAAACCGAAATCAATAACTCGAACTATGAGTTCAGGGAAAAGTAGAAGAATACCTGTGCGGGTGATCGATATAGCCCGATACGCTGATATTCAAAACATATCACCGATCAGATCGCCTGCCTGATGAGACGATAGTAAAATGCACCTTCTTGATGAGTCGGTTGATCGAAGAAGACCTCGACCGCTCCGCTCTAGTGCTGCTGCGCCAGTACTTTCCCCGGAGTAGTCGAGGTTCAAAGTGAACTAGAGAGGGTTGTTCCTGTTCCTAGGGACACGAAGCAGAAAGAAGACCCGCGCCTCGAGCGCCTCCCCGCGTGGCTCGTCGCTCGGCTTGCTCGCGTGGACGAATCGGCTCGCACGAGACACTGGCTTTCCCGTCCTTTCCCGTCGCAGTCATGAATGCTGGCCCAGCGACAGTTACATCTCCACGACTCCACCGCTCGACGCCTCTCTCTTCGAGGTGTTGCTGTGCCGGGGAAGCCTAGGCTAAAAATATGTTGAGATGAATACCCGTGTAATCCACCGACTACCAAAACGATGTAAAGCCAATCTCCACCGACTACCAAAACGTGTCACGCTAAAAGCCAACCTCAGTGGGGAGTGTCGTGACTTCGCGAAGTTTCATTCATGTTAATTAGGCTACCACACGAGTATTTTTTTATGACATGACATGCAGCGGCGGCCGGGGGTGAACCCCTCTAATGACCGTAAAACCAAAATCAAAACATTGCAATTCACATCGCATTAATGTATCCATACATTTACAATCACACAATGATTTTAGTGCAGGAGTTGAGATATTACCTCAATTTAAAAAATAAATTGATAAATCTATACTCTTCGATTTTTTATGACTTGAAACCTCTTCAACTTTATTAATACAAAGTCCTCCTAAAGATCTCTCTCAATGTGTAACAAATGTAAAAGTCCTTGAGCCAATGCGTCACCCATATCTTATTGGAAATACGCTCTTGATTATGTTTTTTTTAATAATGGATAAACATATCCGACACTCTACATCCAAAAATGTACACAGCCAATTATTACACACAAACTTTGAATGAAAAATAAAAAACCATAGTCTTATAGATCGCCGGGGAAGCTAGTTCAAATAATATAAGTGATTCCCATCCTTTATTGGAAAATCTCTAAAGCAATAATTTTTAATTTCTTGCTTTCGTCGTTGAGATTGCTTCCTTGGCTTTTCTCATCACTTGCTAACGGCCGAGGGCCCCAAGAGCGTAACCAATACGCCCTCACAGAAAATTATCTGCCAAAATGGGTTAGATTTCATTTGGATTAAAAATAACATCATTCACGGTATCTCGGATAGCCCAACACATGGCAGCCACCCCCCATCCAAATCAAATTTCCTAATCTTTTTATTTTGATTAGCTAGCCAATTCGAACATATGGTTGATTGATCGAGGTTGAGTTAGACTAGTAGTATAAAAGATAATCCTCCAGTCATTTTGGTAAGGGGGCAGTCTAGGAATAAATGTTGGATAGTTTCATTCCTATTACAGCAAATGCACTTCTGACTCCCTTCCAATTTTTCTTAGCTTAGTTTGTCTTTGGTCAAGACTACCCTCTCTGTAAAAACCAAAAGAAAAAGATCTTAATTTTTTGGAGGAACTTTTATCTTCCAAATCTTCTTATGATCTAAAAAGATGTATTATGTATTCATAAGGTCGGGTACATCGAAAGCTTTACAGAGAATAACCTGCATTTGGTTAGACTCCATCTAAAGTAGTCCGACCATCCACCAATTCTACATTTGAGATCCGTGCTACTAGATTTAGCCATTATCAGAAGTTTATTATCCACGAGCCCTTCTAAAAAGAGATGTTTAGTGGGCTAGTAGCCATAACATTAGCTATGGTTGTGTGCGGATTTCGCATAATCCTACAAATAAAGGATAAAAGGAAGACTGTCATTTTGGTGCTGTAAAATTTTGCCTCACTTTTCACCCTCCATGCGATCCCGAGTCCCTCCCTGGCGGTCTCCTCCCTACATGCGAAAACATGCAATCTATATAAGGAAGCACCCAATCGGCCCAAGGAAACATGCAATCTATATTAGGAAGTGTGGGGAACATGCAATCTATATTAGGAAGCCTCCCAATCTCCCTAAAAAAAAAAAAAAAAAAAAAAAAAACCTCCCAATCTTGATCCCGCATCCCTTCCCTTGTGCTTTCCTCTCCTTTGTGACCGGGAAAATCGGGCATCCTATGCTTGCGGCCGCATCACATGTTAATTTGATTCCTATAGTAATGCTCATCTATCTGATTCACAATTTTATTAGTATAATCACTGATTTTCTTTTTTACCATTTTTTCTATTGCTAGACTCTGTTAAATGATAGTACTTGGCCGATGCCATGGCGTTGATGAGTGAAGGTTTATGTTGGCGAGGTGTGATGAAGGATTTACTCTCGGGTCTTTCGTGGGTTCAAAAAGGCCAAGCACACAAATGCCGCATCTTTTAAGTTTTTTTATGTATTGATGTGATTTGGTACGCGTGTATATATCGTCCTCTCTCGCTTTTGTAATATCTTGTTATTGTACTTTTTATCACATAGTTAGTGCCTAATCCCCCATCGGTACATATCACTACAAGTGATGTTATTGGATTTAAGGGGCTTTTAAGTTTGAAAAAAGTATGCTATTTAAAACTAGATGGTTTTGGCATTTAAACAACAAAATATGCTTGGATGGTCCATTTTGTGGCCTTGAAAACAAACAATTCAAAATCAACAATTCATTGCAAGTAAGCTATAAGTGGCGTGGGTTTTGTATTGTGTGCTAAAATTTGGTTTATTAGTTAATTTTTTCCAAGATGGTTCTCTTCGGTGCAATACAGTACCAATTGGAGAATGGCAAGTACAAGCACTTTGTTCCAAGATGGTTAACATTGATTTACCCATTTCACAACTTTGGATCATTTTGGCCGCGGTTTTAACATTGTCCGGCGGTGATCTTGTGCGTAGTACTCGTTGTGTATACTTGGGTTAATTCCTTTTGTTTCATGTGGCATGTCGGGCAGGATCAATGAAAACACATCGATTTGTTGTATAAAGTGACCGGGTAGATATCCAACCCGCTTGAAGGTGCTCGTTTAATCATCCCCGATTCTTAATCTTTAGTTCTTTTCTTCGTAATGAAGATCAAAACAAGAGAGCATAGAGGGTGCCTCTTTGATGTATCATGGAATATTATTGCATTGCAATGTACATCGTTGAATTTAATACAAGATGCGATGTGAGAAAACCTCTAGGGAAATCCTATAATTCTTTTTAATCGGCCGAGCATTAAGAAGGTGTTGATCACTCTGTTAATTGTCCTCACACCATGTAAATTGTGACCAATTCAGATTCAATGAAAGACAATGAGTTTAATGTCTCTTTTGTTATGCAGAAGCACCTTCAAGACAAATAATAATTTGAAGAAGAAGATTTTGATTGTGTTAAGAATTCATAAAAAAAACTTTGGGAAACATATAGACATGAATAAGCCATCTTTGATTTAGGGTTGTAAAGGGAATTCTTCAATAAGAAAGCATGTTAGTTTTATTCTCCATTGCAATGCCACGGGGCATAATCTATGTGTTTAATGTCGGTTCAATTCCACGGTATTTTTATCTTATGATGAGATGCGGTGGGATACAAATTCCATGGTATTGTTATCTTATCATGTGATCCGTTGCGTTTTTTAGAATAAAAGTTTAGTTGACCCGTAGCTTAACACAGGCGGCGCTACCTGGTATGAAGATGCCTCGAGAACTTACTGCGTGTATTTATTGTGGGTACAAAATAAATACATGTAGAAGATTTCTTCTAGCGATATAAAAATATTATCACCCAGAGCGATGCGGAAAGCCCATAAAGAGTTCTGATATCCGTGATTGATTGTGTTTTTCACAAAACTTGTTTTGGATTAAATATCACTTTAATATCATTGCTTAGTTTTATAATATTGTTATCTTATCATGCGATCCATGTATTTTTATATAAAATTTAGTTATCCCGTAGCAGCGCACGGGCGCTTAACTATTATTATATAAAGATGGATATCTAGCTTTCGAGGCTTATCTCCTACCCATGTATCGTCCCAAAATCTAGTAGTGATTCCATCTCGATAACGAAAAGAACCTTTTAGCTTAACACCTCATGCATCTTTGATTATGTGCATAGCGGTGAAGGCTCTTTCAACTGATGATGTTGCTACGAGATAGGATCAATGCTAACTCAATAAGGCGATAAACCAATGAAAAAAGTCTCATGTCTCTTAGTTGCAACCATTGTTATAGCTAAACTTGACCAGTCATGACAAGATTTGAACTCATCAAAGTCTTCTCACATGGAGAATATATGTCTCAAGTTGATCATTTATAATATCCGCGATCACTAATGAAAATCTTCCACATAAATATCCGCTAACCGAGAGCAATCTTTTCAACATCAAACTTAGAGAAGGATTCTCTTGGATCAAGGCAAACAAAAAAGAAACAAGCAGCGACGGGAACGTGCACCGCTTTTTTTTTTTAGCAAATGGTTAGCCTTTGTCTATGCGGGCGGAACTTTTAGCTTCTTCTTTTTTGAAAAAAAAGTTCCATCTAGATGAAACCATTTTGCACCAATATGGAATACCAACTATCATTGTGTCATAAAATTAATGCCTATAGAACCACATAATGAAACTCTCCATTGAGAGTAGAGGTTTCATCCAAGTTTTATTTCATTTCATATGACATGGTATTTATGGAAACAATGCTATAAAACTCATCGGCGAGATTGGCCTAAGCGATTCTATTAGGTTAGACCGGGCGAAAACATAGCCATTTCATAGCGGTCTTGATATCGGTCATCATCACCTATTATTATGACTAATAGCTAACACAATCATCATACAAATACCAACCGAAAATCAAGTAATATTTAATTCTATGCATAATTTTAAGATTTTTGCTTTTTAGATAAATGGAATAAACATCTAACTTCATCCTCGCTCATGACACACTAATACTTAAAAGTATTAGACTCAAAAAAAGGCCAAACTATATTATTGCAAAAAGAAATTCCTGATTTATGCTTAAAGCTTACTCACCGAAAGATAGAAAAATAGTTCAAAATTCATGACATAATAGATTCATCTATGAGGAAGAAGAAGGACAACAACGTGTCTCTAGGGTCTAACATATTACCTTGTAGATGCATTTATTTATTTTTTTTTTTACTTCACTTGACCTAAATATCATTTACATTCCCCGAATAAGACCTATAAAAATATTTTAGGACTACACTAGTCAAATGAAAAATATTGTCATTTCTAGAGAGCTATAAGAAGGATCAACAAAAGGCAAGTGCCCTCCTAGTAATAACAAGCAGATCTTTTCCACCTTTGTTTAAACCAATTTTATGAATTTGTTGAGATTTATACACTTATATCTTAAACATAAACCTATGTATATACCACTAAAGTTGTATGAAAATCTATGCTTCCTAACATCCCAAAATAAAATGACTTCATAGGATTCAAATTTTGTCTCAAATACTTCATACTGTAACGCGTCTCTACGTGTATACTTCTCTTTTTCTAATACACCTTTCTCCTTTTCCAATATATCTATATCTTTCTTATTATTGTTTTTGTGCATCATACCTTTTTCACTCCAACAAAATTCATGTGCCTGACCTATAAGCTCATCTATTTTAGGGCAAATCGGGTAGGGAATGTATGCTATGAAAACCAACCTGTGGGAAACTATAAAAACTTTAATCTAGATGTTGGATGCTCATCAGATGGCCATCGGTGAAGTGGGTTATTTATGCACTTAAAAACCACTCACCCCACCTAATTAATCCTTTTACATATTACCCCACGTTCCTGTGCTTATGCCACCCGGCTTGATGTGGCCGCCTCCGTCGCCGCCAGCGGGGGGGTGATGTGATCGCAAGTGGGGCCATGCATTCTGTCATCGACTCATCGTAGTTGCATGTCCTCCCCTTTGCCAACCTCCTACATCCAAGCTTACAAGTAGATCGAGGCGAGGCGGAGGCGGGCCCGGTATGCGAGGGACAATGTGTGGTCTTGGTCACGAGGCCAATCGGTAGCCCATGTCGAAGGGGTGGCGATTGGGCGGTAGTTGTCGGACGGCGACCATCTTGCCCGCGATCTAGAGGCGTGGCGGTCAGCCGCCGAAAAGCGAGCGGAAGCAATGTGGCGGCACGGGCGTGTGGGGTAATTTGCAAAAGGATTAATTAAGGTGGGATGAGGGGGGTTTAAGTGCTAAAATAACCCACCTCCACCGATGGTCATCGGATGAGCATCCAAATCGGCGATCTAGATTGGAGTTTTCATAGTTTCCACATGAGGTTGGTTTCCATAGCATACGCTACCACTGAGGGGTATCCATAATCACTATGTACCTTTTATTTCTATAGAGTATAATTACAACATCACTATATCTCCTAGTCCAAACGTTGTCACCCATTCACATGCTCCAAGCGTTCCCATTCACAAACAACTAAATGACCACTACATGCTCTAAATGTTGCCATTGTACACACTGATCACAAGCAATTAAGAAAATCCACTAACACATTTCATCACAGAATATTGTACGACAGATCATCACAGAATAAATCGGCAAGCGCTGGATAGTGCGTGGATGCTATCGCCAAAAGCATCCTCTACGAGTAACATGCTGACGCGTGGACGGAGAAGTAATATTTTAGTTGAGGAATTGAAGCGAACTGCACACTGGAGACCACGGTTCGGTGTTTGAATGCTCCTTCTACAGACCACGGTTCGGTGGCACAGTGCGAAACTTGCTCGAGAATCTAGACCCTAGAATCTTAGGGGAAAAAAAAACGAAGAATCGACTAGTAGAATCTAAGAAGTGAGAGAAAACGCTGATTACCATAGGATCCACCGTCCGACAACCGCTCTAGGATGGCTATGACTAGTGTGTTTGGTTCGTGTCGTGAAACCATCCAAAAATTATCGAATCCAAACTCTGACCGTAATCGAAGCCTTTGGTACTTTGGTTTGCGTCTTGGAATAGAGTCGCCCGTCACTTTGCCAAGTCCAACTTCCTTTGAAAAGCACCGGATCGACGACGACCTGTTCACGCCGCCGCCGCACTCCAAACCAAACACGCTTTACGTGAGGGGCGTCCGATCCGTGGAGACGTCCCGTGCCAGCAAATCCCAAGGTGCAAACGTGACCTATGCGTCTCTGACTCTGACCAACCCCCGTGCTTCCAGCTTCCGGGTCAACGTGTCAACGAGCAAACTCTAGGCACAAATCGATCAGCTATATAGAGTGTTTAGTTCCCATGCAAACCTAAAAAAGTTGCTACGCTTTAAATCACATCAAATCTCTTAACGCATATATAGATCTAAACGTAGGTAAACAAAATAACCAATTCTTGCACGGTTTGACCCAAAAAGTAAGAGACGAATCTTTGGCTGGAGTTAATCTATAGTTAGACAATAATTATCAAATACAAACGAAATGTATAAGACTCCAACCCAAAATATTTGGGTCACCACCTAAACACTCCCGGTCGCGCAGTGAGATTCCTGCGCGCGCCGACAGGTCGGCCCTCGGTCGCCGAGCCGCTGACACCTGGGACCAATCTGACAAATCACTCCCGCCAGCTCTCCCACTGCCAACTGGGACCCGTGCGTAAGCTCGGCAGCTGCAGGCAGGCGTAACGCATCCGCGACGCTGGGGCCCACAAGCCCTCGTCTCCACCGAACCAGACATTCCACCTGACTCGCTGCTCTCCCCGCGTAGCCGATGGCTTGATCGGATCCCCCGACCGGCCCAGCCCAGATCTGTCGCCGCCGCCGCCGTCGCCATGGGCGATCACCCGACTCCGACTCCTCCCCAAGTCCGCCTCCTCTTCGTCCTCCCCCACCGCTCGCCGCCGCTCCTCGCCGCAGCGCGGCCAGGCCCACTCTGACGAGAGCGGCAGCAGCGACGGCGTCCTCGTCGAGCTTCCTGCCCAGGTATGGCGCGAAGCCGCCTCCGCTCGGATACCACGGGGTTCAGAGTCGACCGACGGCCCCTTAGAGAAGCTTGTCTCGCTTTGCAGGAAGCGCGGAGCCCCGGGGCCGACCCTGACAGCGGCGTCCTCGTCAACATGCCCGCTGACGACGCCACCAGCGGCGAGACCTTCGAGGACGCCCCCGATGATCTCGCGGCCGCTGGCTCGCGCTCCGCACGCTCGCTGGACGAGTCAATGACCGTCATCGACTTCCCTGAGGTGTCCAGCACCAGCGCCGAGCTCCGCAAGTACCAGGTGCTGCTTCCTCTTTCCTCTCCGACCGGATTATATAGGTTTTGTGCGTGATTTTGCTGCGGAAGCTTTCGTTCGTGATGTGACGAACGAACAATGGTTTTTGTTCAGGAAGAGAAGGAGGCCTTTGCGCGGGAGGCAGTGGCACTCCGGAGGTTGCTACAAGAGATGGTGGGGCAGGAAGCTTCAGTTGCGTTGCATGGAGAGGACGCTGATGAGGCACTGTTGCATTCGATGCTGGATGACTGCTCGAGGCTTGTGCTTGAACTTAACTCGGTAGCGCGGGCCAGGGAACAGGAGATTGAGAGCTTGCATTCAAGGGTTGCAGAGGCAGAGGTATCGAGGGAGGTTGCTAATGTATACCTGGGTTCGTTGAGAGAAGGGTCTGAGCAAGCTGTTGGGCGGATGCTTGCATCAATTGATGCTGTGGTTAGGCAAGATGATGCCAGCTTTGAGGGTGCTGACCAGGATGGGATTTCTATTCTGGAAAGGAAGACTTCATTGATAGTGGAGAGGTACAGGCAGGTCTCGATGGGTATTGAACAGCTTGAGCAAATTTTAGCTGAGGTGAAGCCTGGTTTTGTGGCCACAGGGCAAGGTGACCTTTCTACCACCTTAAGTATTATTGCAGATGAATTGGTCGGTAGCAAGAGAAATGAGGTGGATTTACTGCAGAAGATGAATGCTTTTGCTGAAGAGAAGAAGGCTCTTGCTGATGAACTTGAGGAAGTGAAAGCTGCTAGGAATGCAGCGAACGCTGAGGCAAGCAAAGCAAAGGCAGAGTCTGAGCAGATGGAGCACAAGTTATCATCGACTAAGGAGAAGCTCAGCATGGCTGTTACCAAGGGCAAGTCACTGGTGCAACACCGTGATTCCTTGAAGCAGGCCTTGGCTGAAAAGACAGGTGAGCTTCAGAGTTGCATGGCAGAGTTGCAAAAGAAGTCTGATGCCCTGCAATCAGCTGAGAGCAGGGTTGAGGAGCTAAGGGCTTTTCTAGATGAAAAGACGGATGAGCATGAAAAGTGTTTGGATGAGCTTCGAGAAACATATAATGCATGGGAAGCTGCTAAGACCAGCATCGAGCAACTAAATGAAGCAAACAGTGCCCTTACTTCTCTGCAGGCTTCTCTTTCACTAAAGGATGGGGTTCTTGAACGCATTGAAGAGATCATGTCAGAGGCAACATTTCCAGAAGATCTTCTTTCCTTGGAGATCACAGACAGGTTGGGATGGTTAGTTGAGCAGAAGAAAATTGCAGATATGATCTTCTCAGAGCACCACAAAGTTAAAGAAATCTTGAGCTCAGTTGACATTCCACATTCGGTCTTAAGCGCTGAACTTGATTCCCAGATCAGTTGGCTTGCCAGCTCACTGAACCAGGCCAAAGATGATGCTGTCGGTTGCATGATGAGTCTGCTGAAATGTTGGCTAGATTGGATGCACATGAATCAAAGTTGGTTTCAATGCATGAGGAAATTGACCGTTTGACAATTATTCTACTTGAAGAGAAACAGGAAAAGGATATTCTTGTAAATGAACATTCTGAATTGATGTCCCTGTACAGCACTGCTGCTAATAAGTTGGCCCTTGTCTCATCACAAAATAATGAGCTGCTAAAGGCATTTGCCCAATTTTCTGATGTCACATTGGAGGGTAGTGAGCCTATGGATATTGCCGAATTGGTACAGCAGGGCCTCAGAAACATCCAACAAAGAACAAAAACTTCTCCCATCGAGAGTGACAGTTTTGAGAAGCTACAGGCATTACTATATACCCTAGATCAGGAATCAACACTGTGTAAGATGATTCTTGAGGAAGACATGATTGACAGATCCGAGAGGACTGGTGAACTGCAAAGAATGGCCGAGGAGATTCTTTTTCTGAAAAATGAGAAGGTGTCACTACAGAAGGAGCTCGAACGGGTGGAGGAGAGATCAGCATTGCTTAGAGAGAAGCTTTCAATGGCTGTAAAGAAGGGCAAGGGTCTGGTACATGAGCGGGAAGGACTCAAGCAAGCCCTTGACGAGAAGAGCTCTGAAATAGAGAATTTGAAACAAGTTTTGGAAGGGAAGAGCTCTGAGATAGAGAAGCTAAAGCATGCTCTGGATGAAAATAAGTCTGTAACAGACAATGTGAAGCAACTTTTGGACGGGAAAAACTCTGAGATTGAAAGGCTTAAACATGCTCTGGATGATAGTTGCGTGGAAATAGAAAACCTAAACCAAGCTTTTGTTGAGAAAACCTCTGAAGCAGATAAAATAAAACAAGAAATGGATGCAAAGAACATGGATATTGAGAATCTAGGGCGTGAGATAGAGTCTCGAGAATCTGCCTTGACAGATCTCAGAGAGCATGTTGAGCATCTATCGTTGCAGGCTGCACATTTGGAAAAGCTGCAAGTAGATATTGTTAACATTAATGATGAAAAGGTGAAATTAGAAAGCATGTTAGAAGAAGCCAGAGCTTCCTGGGGCACTCTTGCTGATTCAGTATCAAGACTTAATCTTCCTATCGATCAGCCTTTTGAGGAGCCTATAGAAAAGTTTAGCCAGATTGCCCAATACATCCAGGAATCTCAAGTTGCAAAGAGTTCTCTTGAAAATGAGCTACACAAAGCAAATGAGCAAATTACCTTACATGTTAGCAGGCATTCTGACGCCCTTGCCACCATAAACATGTTAGAAGATGAGTTGAGTAAACTAAAAGATCACATTTTTTTCCATTTCTGAAGAAAAGCGTCAAATAGAGTTGCATACTTCTACTGTACAGGAGGAGTTGGAGAAAACAAATGAGGAACTAGCAATCAATTTCAGGAATCTTGAAGATGCCAACACCACCATTAATACACTACAAGATGCACTATCACATGCTAGATCAAATATTTCTATTCGTGATGCTGAAAAGAATGAAGCTGAAGCTAAATATCAAACAGAAATCAATGCTCTTAATGCTAAGCTAACCAAATGTTTGGAGGAGTTGGATAAAACTCATGGGCACTTACAAAGTCATTCAACAGAACATCATGGTTACCTTGAGAAGCTTGGCATGCTTATAATGGACGATAGTTTCTTGTCTCTGATAGCTGAAGAATATGGAAAGACAATCATCAGCTTGAGAGATATCTGCCTTATAGTCAAGAGTATGCATGAGCAGCTTTCTGTGAAGGGTTTTCAGAATGATCCAATTGTGGAGGTAATTGTTTCCTTGTGATAATGCATTTTTAGGATTCTCTGTTCTGTGCAATGAAGTGAGATAATTTGTTAGTTTATTTATCTTGTTGGCTTTTTAGAGCTAGTTATACACTGTACTTCCAACAATGCTAGGGCTGAGTTGTATGCTTTGTCTAATCATCATAGTTGCTAATCTTGTTCTGTGTTATCAGGCCTGTCAAGTTTGTAATGTTATTCTCAGTGTGCAATTGCTTCCCAGTTCCCACCAGTAAACAAGATAGCTGACCGAAAGTGAGAGTAATCTAATTAAGAACGCTCAACATGGCGCATCTGATCTTGCTAGTAAGATAATTTAGGGTAATGATTGGAATCCACTGTTAACATGGCCATCTAGATTCACTTACTACATCATTTTGCCTGCATGTTGCGCTAGCGATGAAAGAGGTGGATCTTAATCAATTGTAAACTCCCCTCCCCATCTTAGAATATACCTTTTTTTTTTCTCTTTCGTGTCCCTTTAGTTTGCTTTATAATTCTTGCCAGGTATAATGATTGTGCTAACTTGATCCATCCATGATCACAAAATTTAAGCAGGATTCAGAACTCTCAGCACTTTTATCTCTTCCGACTATGATAGCTTTGTTAGAGAAAAACTTGGTCAACAACAAAACTAGAAAAGGGAATATCGGTGACACTTCATCCTTCTCTACTATTGTTGAGCAGTTGAGCAACCAAGCTGAATATTTTTCTAGTTTTTTTAAAAGATTTGTCGACCTACATGAATAGCAATATTATTGTGTTGCTTCTCGCTCTCTGCAACTAGTGAGCAACACCTTTGCTCATACTCTAGAAGAGCATGACATGCTGAAGATTGAATTGGGGAACAAGGATGCTCATAGCAGAGCTCAAGAATCTGAAGTGCTTTCTCTACAAAAAGAGCTGAGAGCAATGTCATCAAAATGTATTTATTGCATCCAACAAATTGAGATTGTTTTTGATGATATGGTTGACCTTGGATATGCAATAGACTTGGCTACAGGCAGCTCAAGCATAGGGTCTGAATTAGAAGTAACTGTGTCTGATCTGAAGAATGAGGATACCAGTGATTATAATAAGGTGGCTGATACTTTGCTTGCTACAATTGACACACTTAAGTCTAAATCTGAAAAATTATCTGCCATTAAGGGGCTTGTGATAGCTTCATTGGATGACTTCAAAATGAGGCTGAAACAAGCTGAATCAGCTGCTGAAACTGCTTCACATGAACATCAGTTGTCTGTTGAAAGGGAACACATGCTGGAGAAAGAACTCAAAATATTACAGGATGAATGCAACAGAATGGAATTAAATATGCAAGAATATAAAGAAAGGGAGGGTGCATTCAAGGCAAGGGAGCTAGAGTTGCTATCAGTTGAGCACACTCAAATTTCAGCAGACAGAGGTAAAACTGTGCCACACCAGTAATTGGAGGTTCTTATATTCATTATGTTCTTTTTGTTTCAAACTTATATTTACCTGTTTCATCTTGCCGAACTCTTTTTCTTGAAAAATTCAGGTATAACTGACAATGCAATTTCAAAAGATCAAATGGAAGCCCTTGTTGAGAAGATAAGTAAGTTAAATATGCTGTCAGGCGAGTCAAATGTGCAGAGGGAAGAGGCTACATTTTCTAGTCTGCTTGACGAACTTTTTGTTGTCATTGATGAATTCAGTGCACTTCAACGTGAGGTTGAGACCTTAAGATATGAAAATGAAGGTTTACAGTTAAATATTGAATCATGTACTCGTGAAATTGAACAGCAAAGAGAGGTCTCCAGAAATATTGATCTGATTAATCGGGAGTTGGAATCCAAAGGAAGTGAACTTCTTGAGGTAACCGTTAGTATGGAGCGAATGATTCAGCGGTTAGGATATCTTGGAGGAAAAGATGTACTAGAAGATAACAAACCTGCTACCACACAAGCTCTCTTGTCAAAGCTAGAAAAACTAATAATTGCTTCCAGTACTGAAGTTGGGAATGCTAAATCCATAACACAGGAGCTGGGAGCAAAGCTGCAGTCAAGGGAAAAGGCAGTTGATGAGCTATCAACAAAAGTTAAGATGCTTGAGGATTTGTACCATGCGCGACTTGCTCAGCCAGAAGCTAGTAAAGACAGATCATTTGAACCATCTTCCTCAACAATTGGTTCAGATATGTCCGAGATTGAAGATGCGGTAAGTCATGTTTCTGCTTGTACTTCCGTCATTAGTTCTCCTTTTTAATCTTCTGGCATATGGTACTGGCATTCATAATGTTTAGCAGTACTGTATTGTTCTTTCGTTGTGTTATCCACTGGTCATATATGATTAACATAAGCCTTTGTTATTGTGTTTCTGATGTTAGTTGTTTGTCAATGTGTTGCTCAGGAGCTATTCTTTGCATCCTAGCTCAGCTCTGCACAGTTGTATTTAAGCATGTTTGTAATTTGTACTACACTGCAGGGACCAGTGGGCAAGGCATCAGTTTCATCTGTCTCTACAGCTGCTCATGCTAGAACAATGCGGAAGGGGTCATCAGATCATCTTGTTCTCAACATTGGTTCAGAGTCAGAACGATTAATTGTTGCACAGGATTCAGATGACAAGGGTATTGCAGCCATCCTCTTTTGTTTTGTTTTTATGCGGAACAAGGAGTGGTGGTGGTGGGTGGTTGGGGGGTGCAGGAGTTCCGCTAATTTTGTAATGTGTCTAACAACACTGTATTTCTCATATTTGAAGGGCGTATAAAATCACTCCATACAACTGGTTTCATTCCAGCTCAGGGAAAGCACACGCTGATAGGGTCGATGCCTTCTGGTAAGCTGATTGCACAATAGTAATGAATAATGCTGTACTTGTGTGTTGTAAACTTAAAAGAATTCGTGGACCATGCTTGACATCCTCTCATTCCCTTAGGCTCTGATGGTTCAGTAACTTGCGCTTCTTAGCTCTACAGGCTTCAATTAATTTTGTAAAATGGATATCTGCATTTTTTTCAAAGATAAAAAGGAACGTCTCCATTTCTTCGATGCTAAATGATTCTGAACATAGGCTCCAAAAAGGATTACCTGCACCCTGATAATTGAAGCTGCTATACCCTTTACTGTCTTGTTACACTTGGTAAATTTCTTGTTACACCGAGGAGTTGCCACAGTTCAGTTTTTGATACTGCCTTCTGTTTCCAATGGTGATAGGAGCACATATCAAGCCAAAATCTGTAGTTAGATTCGTACAAAACTTCTGGTCAACAGTCTCAGGAGAAACAAAACCACCTTCACTAGTACTTAGTCATTTCCAACAGACCAGCCCTGATAGGACTTAGGAGTGCTTATATCAAGCCCAACCAGTAATTAGGTTCTCTACTTTTCTTGTTTTGTTTGTTCTCCTAAGACAAATTGTATCTGATCATGAAGTTTCAGTACTATATTCGCAAATATTTTGGTCTAATTTCGATGCCTGGATTATAATCGTTTGCATAATTTCACCTGGCTATTTGTTTGCGCTAGATGCATTATATTTCTGCATTTATGACTGGGCTCACTGGAAAGACTGAGTTAAATTCATAGAACATGACAAGTCAAATTTATTTCTTGAAATGAAATAAAAAAAATTTATTGTGCTTTATCCATTCTCTTAACCAATTAATGGTTGGGCTCTGATTATTGTGTATGAGGAGAATACTGCATCTCACTTCAGTTGGTCCGTTATGGTTTAATTATCTTGTGTCTTTCTGTAGGGTCTCGGGGAGCCAAATTCTGATGAACCGGCCACGAGCAAGGCTAGGGCTTATGTTGTACTGGCTCGTTGTGCACCTATGGTTGCTGGGCAGCATCTTGTGACACTGCTTCTCAGTACCGAGACCCACTTCATAGCATAATTGTACAATAGCACGTATTAACAGTTTTTACCCTTTTTTCTTCATACAATACATGGTAGATGTTAGAAATGACATTCTTTTCATTTTCTCCCCCCAGCTCAGATTTGTACTTGAGCAGTATATGTTGAATTTTCGCACACAAAGATGTAATGTGCAGAAAAATAACATTCTCATTCTTTGTTATACTGAAGAAGTGGTAGTTGTTGTAGATGTGGCCCTAGTCACCTGATGAGTCCCTGTCCCATTACTGCAAATTCGTTGTTTCAAATGCAAGCGTCTGAAGTCTGACAATATTTTTCCCTTTATCTGCAGCTGAGGTCTGAGGCGGTGAGGCCTTGTGACTTTGATGACGTGTATATATATAGAAATGTATATAGTCTGACAATATTTTCCCCTTTATCTGCAGCTGAGGTCTTAGGCGGTGAGGCCTTATGTTTTCTTCGGACATGCATCTCATGAGCTGTCCTGTCTACATAGCAAAACGCCGAAATCCGGTGACCTGCTGCCCGCTTCCCATACACGAACAACACGACGAGGACTCGAGCGGCAACTTTCACGCTGTCTCGCTCGCATGCTTCTTGCTGCCCGGAGGATCGTTGTCCCACTCCGCGGGCCACGCCTACAAAACCTGGCTCGCCCACGGCGAAAGCATGATCATCAGAACACGAGCGCGCATTTCGAGCACCTCTGACTCTAGCAAGCAAGCTACTCTTCCGATCTATCATCCATGGCGAGCGTTACGCTGAACCTGACCCCGGTGCACTCGCCATCGATCCCGGACTGCTTCCTCTTGCCGGCCGATAAACTCCGTCCAGCCACCGCTGCTGTCTCCCTGCCCGTCATCGACATGTCTCGCGACCGCGACGAGGTCCGCCACGCCATCCTCGACTCCGGCAAGGAGTATGGCTTCATCCAGGCGAGTTTAGTTTCTCGATCGATCCATCGAGAACGATCTCAACAACATATATACAACCAATAATCCCAATCCCAACCCAAAAGTCTACAATGCATGCAGGTGGTAAACCATAGCATCTCCGAGCAGGTGATGCGGGACATGGAGGCGGTGTGCCACGAGTTTTTCCAGATGCCCGCGGAGGACAAGGCTTTGTTTTACTCTGAAGACAAGAGCATTCGCAACAGGCTCTTCTCAGGCTCCAGCCTCGAGACCCTTGGCGAGAGGTACTGGCTGGACGTCCTCGAGCTCCTCTACCCCCTGCCCTCCGGCGACACCTCAGCCTGGCCCCACAAGCCCGCAG
Source organism: Hyparrhenia diplandra (assembly GCA_015847255.1). NCBI lineage: Eukaryota > Viridiplantae > Streptophyta > Magnoliopsida > Poales > Poaceae > Hyparrhenia > Hyparrhenia diplandra. Next base: position 65,327 of record JADLZK010010746.1, on the reverse strand, counting down.
AGGCTCAGGGAGGTCGTTGGGAACTACACCGGGCTGGCAAGAAACCTGGCCATGGAGATCCTGGAGCTGCTGTGCGAGGGCCTGGGCCTCCGCCCCGACTTCTTCGTCGGCGACATCAGCGGCGGCCGCGTCGTCGTCGACATCAACTACTATCCGCCGTGCCCGGACCCGAGCAGGACACTGGGCCTGCCGCCGCACTGCGACCGGGACCTCATGACTGTCCTCCTCCCCGGTGCCGTCCTGGGCCTCGACATCGCCTACAAGGGCGGCTGGATCAAGGTCCTCCCCGTGCCAAACTCCATCATCATCAACTTCGGCCTGCAGCTGGAGGTGGTCACCAACGGGTTGCTCAGGGGCGTGGAGCACCGCGCCAGCACCAACTCGGCCAAGCCGCGCCTCTCGGTGGCGGCGTTCATCGTGCCGGCGGACGACTGCGTCGTCGGCCCCGCCGAGGAGTTCGTCAGCGAGGACAACCCGCCGCGCTACCGCACCCTCACCGTCGGCGAGTTCAAGCGCAAGCACAACGTTGTCAACCTGGGCTCCTCCATCAACCAGGTCGCTGACCTCGAGAACGTCCAGAAGGATATGTGAGAGCTATATATATAGCAGGACCGCGCAACAAGTTTTATTTCCATGAGAGTTTACATGATCTATCAGCTGAGATGAGCCCATACCTGTCGCGTGTCCTACTGTCCTGCTGGTGATTATAAATACGATACGAAGCGATAAGTTGTTTGTGTTGTAACAGTGAAAGTGTTTGAACTAAATAAAAACAATGATTTATGTTGATGTGGATTATGCTCACCAATCATGTCCTACTTACACTTGGCTGTGTATATCCTAGAAGGCAGAGGCCGTGGTATTTCTCATCCATTATCTAAAAAATGTCCTACTTACACTTTTTTTTTTTGTATGGTCGCACATCTTGTGTGCATGATTTGGTGAGCATAATCCAATCATGTCCGACTTACGCGGAGCATGCTTACACTTTTTGTACAATAGCACGGTATGAGAGTAAATGCAGACAAGATGTTATTTTGCGGTAGTAAATGGGAATGGTCATTTACAAATCTACCTACGCCTTGTTTGGCTTGCTCATCCCGCCAACAACAGTGTTTTTTCTCTCACTTCAAATCAACACCCGAAATTTAGCCAAAAGATTTTTCTCTCGTAACAAATCATCACCAACCAGCTCACCAATCTGTATGTTTTTTGTTTGTTTTTCCTTTAGAAACTTTATTAATTTGCTTATTTTCCTTAGAAAAAATTTGTGCAAACTTTATTTATTTTTGTAATATATTATTTAATTTATTTAACTTTCTATGTGAATATGTGTTTCTGTAAATCGAGTGAAAGCCGGGTCCGGCCCGAACCCGGCCCGAAAATGCTAGGCCCGACTTGCCCGTGAGACGTCATGGGCAGGATTTTTCGCCCGTAATAATCGGGTTTTTTCGCCCAAACCAACCCAACCCAACCCGAAAATGCTCAGGTATACTCGTGTGTATCACTTGGTGTTGTTTCTTTGAAAAATCGACGAATGCTAGGTGTCGCGCGTCCTATGGACCGCACCAGCATCGGACGGACGCCAGCGTGGCCCGGCCTGAATCGCATCAAAACGGTCCGCCGATGCCAGTCAAAAAAAAAAAATTCATTCCCCACTCTTCTTCCCCAACCGCTCTCCACTCCCACTGCGACGAGCGGCGAAACCACCGCTCCGCCCGCCGGCGTCCCTTCACGGATCTTCGATTCGCGACGCGCGCCGCGGCGGATCCGCGGCCGCACGCCCGTCGGGATTAGCGACGCGCGGCGCCGCCACATCGCCCGCATTCGCCCGCATCGCGCCCCCGAACGCCTCCACATCGCCCCATCGCCCACCGCGGCGGAGAAGGTCTTCCACCGGGATTCGCGGCGCCATCGTCCTCCGCAATCCGTCCGCCGGTCCTCACGTCGCCCGGGTTAGTCGACGTCCTGTTCCTCTTCGCCCTTCCTCTTCATCTGCCCATCGTTAGGGTTCGTCGCCGGGTAGTCGCCGTGGGTTCGTCGCCGCACGCGCCGCGCCCCGCCGTGCCACGCCTAGATGCGGCTTTAGGGTTGTCATGATGCGGCATTAGGGTTCCATACATCTAGATCGGCATCTCTCTCTCTCTCTCGCTGCATCTCTCTCTCTCTCCCGTGCGAGCACGGCCGCTTCCCCGCGCACTTGTTCTTTGTTATCGGACACGTCTGCGCCGCCGTGCCTTCGAGCACGCGTCGGCAGCCCGGAATGCCCGTCACGTCGGTATGGCACCGCTGCGAGGCCGTCACGCGCTGGTCGGGAAACGACGTTCAGTTGTGGTGTTCGTGGCAAACCCGGTGGGCGCGGCGGTGGCGGTCGCGGGGAGTGATGAGAGGAGGGCATCGAGGTTGGCCTGGAACGGCCTGCCGCGCGTGTGTAGTTCGTGTCGCCGGGCGGGATTCCGCGGTTGGGTTGGCGGTGGCTGTGGTTGCGAGGAGAGAGGAGCGAGGAGGATGGGAACAAGGCCGTGCATGGCTCCCAAATGGGCGAAGGCGCTACGCACTTTCCGCTCGCTTGCAAAGCATGAGGAGCGGATTTTGGCATGTACTCTTTGTATTGCACAATATTTTGACAAAATCAAGTCCGACTAAACAATCCCTTCTTACTATTACTTATTGGAGGCTACCTAGTATTTTGATTTCAGGTTCTAACTAACATTCTGATTGTGATTGTCTCTGTTTTACAGCATGGTCTCTACGAGGGCTAGGGCGAAGGTTGTTGGGGCAAGCTTACAAGCATTGTCCAGCAGCTATGATGATGATGACTTTGTTGATGATGGAGTCGGCAGCAAAGAAAGCGCATGACGCCGTCAAGCGGCCGCAAAAGGTATCCTTCAAAGAACTTGGCTCGAGGGTGCCCAAAAATGCTCATGTCCCGCCTTCGTCAAGCAAACGTGCAAAGAGGAAGGTCACGAAGAAAAATGCCGCATCCTCAAAACAACAAGGGTCCACGGGTATGGTGTTCATTTTTGTCACTCATTGACTGGCCGCTTGTCGGACCGTGAAAATAGCTTCATTGATCGGCGCTTGTATGCTACTAAGGCTGTGCTTATTAGATGTTTGACACATACAATGCAACTTGAACTAAGGTTTGGTTGTTAATAATCTGCTAGATAGCTTCTACATATTTCAATAAGCAACAATCACTAAGCAACAAGCACAAGGTAGCTTGTACATGTATGAAGTAGAGCAAGGTTTCACTTGAATAACGCACATTTTTTGCGGCGGCGCGCCAGAGAAAGTCTTTGGAGATAAATGCCTGCTGTTGCAAGTGTCCGGCGCGCTTGGGGCATGGGCACTTTGCCTGCCGCGGTCGCTGCCTTCTTTTATGGTGTGAGGGGAGAGATCAAGAGAGGGTGCTAGGTTACAAAACAAGCGTGAGAGTGCTAGGGTTATATGTGATCTACCTGCATTCTATATTATTGATTCAAGTAGTTGTAGTCTTATTTCCTTCATGAAAATGAGTTCATAGCACTAGGTCATATCAAAATAATAATAATAGTAGTAGTAATAATAAATTATAGCCTTTTACATTGACATTATTATTCGCCGCTATCAAAACAAATTTGTTTATGTTAGATACTTATAGTTTTCCCACTTGTGTATTTGGGTAATCATTGTTTTACTCATTCCAATATGATATTCTTCATACATGTTATGTATGCCATTTTCTCGAGACTATAATTGAATGGATATGTCATTTTACACGTGCTCAATGTAATTTAATTTCATTATGTTGCATTTACCTATATTTTAATGTTGCGTTTACTTGGAACCCGCCGTTACATCTTATCGTCCTTTTGAAACGTGATGATTTCCCCACGCATCATCTCTATTTGCTCTAATGAAACATCCTAGTGTACCTATCTTGTTTCAACCATACGGATTGTATGTTGCTACTAGCGAATTAGTTGTTTCATCTCAAAATGTGGTCATTTCACTTGATCTTTTTCCCCACAGTTACATATTTTACTTGAATTAGTTGCCATTGCAACGTCATTTCGATGTAGTTAACACACGCACCATTTATTACTTGCAACAAAGTGACTAATACTAGTTAAACATGTCATTAGAAGCATTGCAACATCCTATGTGAGTAGTTGCAACAAATCCAAATAATACCAGTTTCAACACGGTCCAAAGACGCGCCTTTGTAATAAGATATGAGTGGTCGCATAAAGAATACATATATAAGATGGGATCCAAATATTTCGAAACAACTGGTAAAGTTGAATTCTCAACACTGCAACAGTAGGGTTCAAGTAAAAGCAACAGAACGCTATGACCAATGCAACATGGATGATCACATCATAAATGGCATAATTGGGTGCCAAGAAATATCATTCAACAGTTTAAGTGAAGACGAAAACCCGGTACTGATGTAATCATATTCATTGTTCAAGTAGGAAAAGGTGACAAGCAACTTGTAAAGTTGCATTGTCAACACCGGCGCAACAAGATGGTTCGGTACATGCAACAAACTACAAACACCAATGCAACAAGGCTGATTACATAACAAAGTTACATCCGGAGATTCTAGGGCACAAGTTACATAGATGACAAATGCCACATGTTTACTACTTGTTCAAGTGACTAACTACACTATGCAAGACCGTACTCCTCAAGGAAATCCTCACGGACACCTCGCTCATAGCCGATAGGATGATTGATGCAAAGAACAAGCTTCCTATAGTTAGCCATCTCGACTGAAAAAGAAACAAAATGACTGAATTCGAAATGGTCGATTTGGAAGAAACAAAGCCAACTATGGCAATGGAAAACACAAACCTTCTCATACGGTATAGCCATCTTACGCCCATTCCATGACTGCATATACAAAGATCGCAAAGAGGCCACAAATCATCCCTAAAAAAAAAAAAAAAAGAAGGGTCAATGTGTCTACGTGAGAGGAGAAAAATTTGGATTCACAAGATCAAAACAAGAGGTGGCAAGCGAATACATACAAGTTGTCCCGTGTCGGGTAATCTGTTTGGGTAGTGCCACCGAATGTTGACACATCACGCTTGAGAACATGGGCTGAATAAGCAAAGAATCCCAAAGTTTGCAACCCGCAATGCACAACATGGTTAGAGCGTGAACTTGGTGTAAATCAGTCCAAGAACGAAACAAGCAAGGAGCACACAATTACCAAGTTCTCAGCGCTCTTGAAACAGGGAGTGTCCTTCGAAGCATTGATGGAATTGAAGAAGCAAAGCCTGTCTTGGAACAAGTTCATGCGCACAAGAACCCAATGATCCCCTCAACAATTGGAAAGAAGAGCTACAAGCAAAGAGAAATGCATAAGGTAAGGTGGACTGAACAGTGCAACAACATATGGAACTAATTTCAACCTTTCAGAAAACAAAGATGCAACATTGAACGACAAAATCTAGCGGGCATACCAGATGCATCCCACCGAAGCTTCCATGTCTTGTTAATCCGCAATAGGCCTTTTTACATAACTTTCCTGATTGAATTCATGTGGATCAACTTTTAGCTTATCCTGGGGCAGCAAACAAGTCACAAATTAGAAACTAAGTCAAAAAAGGAACAAAGTGAGGTCAATGAAAGTAGATCTTACGCCGTGCAAGGCGTAAAATGCATATTTCCTCTCCACAAATAAGTTGTCATGTTCCCAAGCTTTTTACAATCATGGTTGAACAGGCCAGTCCACATAGACATTACCATGTTAGAAATATGGCCCTTACGCTTTGAGAGATCCATAAAAGTCATCATATGTGACATGAAATCCAAGAATGCTAGCAAAAGGGGCAGCGCCGATGTCCTAAAAAATTATAGCAACTCAAAATGTACAAAAAAACAGCTATAAAATAGCCTAATGAACATAACCGCTAAATATATATAGGAAAGGCAGTCATGCAACAACCACATAAAACATAAGAGACATTTGGAAACAAAATAATGCAACATGGAAGGGGCGTATAAACACGATTCTCGGTGGATATATATGCAGGTGTTGTATTCTCAAAAGCACAAGGCAGTCATGCAAATATATACACTACGCAAGGGTGGCATGAAATCCAAATATATATACACAAAGGAAGTCATGCAACAATCACATAAAACATAAGAGACATTTTAAAACGTATTGCAACATGGAAGGAGGTGAACAAACTCACTTCTCGTGTGGATCTTCACCGATGGTGGTCGGTTTCAACTTATGTGCTAAAAATCTATGATATACCTCCTTGGTCTCTTGGGTTATCTTTAGCTTCTTGGTTGGCTTAGCATATATATCCTTAGCGACCCGCCTCTTCCTATTCTTCTTGTCAAATGAGTCTCAGATTCATCTCCTTGTCCTCACCATTCTTCTTGTCAAATGAGTCTGTCTTCTTCTCCTTGTCCTCACAATACATAAAATCGTACTCTGGATCTTGTGAACCGAAAAGATTGAATGACGGAATGCCATCCCTGTTTTTGAAACAAGCTGGAATGGACTTTGCTGTTGGGGTATTGAATTGTGCTGTTACTTTCACATTTTCGAGGACCATAGAAGCAAGCTTGCCCGCAATCTCTCTAGCATTGAGATTGCCGTGACCACCAACACTCCTATCAGCAAACCGAGCACCATCGGCACCCTTAGCATCCCCTCAACACCACTGGTAGATGTCCCATCAACACACTTAGCATCCTGCTGACCACCACTGGTACCATGCACACCATCACCCAACTGAGCACCATCAGCACCCTTAGCAGCATCCTGGTCACCACCACTGGTACCCTTTGCACCATCACCCTTAGCACCATCAGCACCCTTAGCAGCATCCTGGTCACCACCATTGGTACCCTTTGCACCATCACCCTTTTCACCATCACCATTTGCAGCATCACCCTTTGAAGCATCACCCTTTGCACCATCATTGTCACCACCACTGGTAGAAGGTTCATCGGGAATGATGGGTGGAGGCACAGGGGTCCGGTTGACTATCTTAGCTGTCATATCGCCAAAGACGGTTCTTGAATATTGCCTTGCATTTGCCCTTGAAATCAGCAAACCATAGACTCAACAAGGTCATCAATATCCCGCTCAATGAGAGATTGCGTCTCAGAACAATTGGCTTGTATTGAGGAGGCACCTATTATGATGACAGAAGTTAAACATGGATATCAAGGTCATACAACATGGATATGAAGGTAATGCAACATCGAAAGGGATCTATTGCAACAAAAGGAGGAAGAAGAAGGAAATGGTATTACCGCCGGATGAGAACTAATATTGGTGCGGCCTGGCTGGTGCAGCCGATCATCCAGAGAGGCATGAGACCTTGGTACTGCAGCGGCGTTAGGATCCTCAACTTGACTTGGAAGTGTTGAGTATGGTGTAACATCCCTAAAACTACAATTCAAGAGAGAGAGAGAGAGAGTGTTACAAAAATAACATATTGAACAAGGTACAACAACAAAGGAGAGAGGTACGAACCGGTAGCCTCCCAAATTCATGCAACTTCAGCCTCTGCATGTCCACTTGTATTGCAAACTCAAAGTCTTTAGTAGTCACATTGCAAATTCGAGGAAGGTCATAGCGGTTTGATGCCTGTCACATTTAGGGATAGCTAGATGGTCCGTGGTAATGCACCGCACAGTAAAATGATATGCATACATTAGATACAAAATGATGCATTGGTATAGACAAAGGTACAATACATGATTGGAATCAAAAAGGCACAAGAAGAGGGTGGTTGTCATACCGCAAAAAATTGGTAGGCGCCATTTATTCCATGGTCACGCCAAGCCGCTCGGTGAGAGTTTCGGTACTTGTCAACCGCTTCCATCAACACATCAAGGATGTAGCCACCCAATCATATTCCTTGATCTCGGACACATCATATAAGCCGTGAAGGTACTTCAAGGCGACAAAGATTATTCAAGCGGGGACGATGATCGCCCCCAATGCTAGTAGCATGAAAGCCCGCATGAAAGTTTCCTCATCCTCGCTAGATTTGAGGACCTCTTCGCACCTACTAAGCTTGGCTCTTTTACCTACCCTAAACTTGTCCCTTATCTTCAAGAACTCATCAAGCTTCTTAGTATTAATGTAAATCTCCAATGGTCGGTGCCATTCTCAATCCCTAGTATCTTGCAAATCGAGCCCGATCAAACACTATAACCTTTGTTTGTCCATTGCTTTCAAGCCCGAACTCACGCAAGACGAGGATCAATGTGCTTCATAATCCACTTGGTCCACCTTTACTCGAAATGTAGAAGTCTTGCAAAGATAGCAAGGCGCCGTGACCGCCGCCCTTGATCCAACTTGCTTTCGCCGATCGTGAAATGGAAGAAGCTTGTGCAACCTACGGGCCGAAAATCTTGTTTTGAATTTCTCCTCATCTTGCCTTTTGCTTCTTCTTGCCTGAAATCAAAGGAAAAAAAAACGTAAAACCGCGTAAGCGGTAACAATCTAGTGATGTGGCAAAGAAATATGGAAAAGCAACAAATGTCTAATTGTAAGAGCACACCAATTGGAAATAACACATCATCACAACATAAAACACTCATATTTGGAGCCTACATCTTATATATGTATTCTTTATGCGACCACTCATATCTTATTACAAAGTCGCGTCTTTGGACCGTGTTGAACTGGTATTATTTGGATTTTTTGCAACTACTCACATAGGATGTTGCAATGCTTCTAATGACATGTTTAACTAGTATTAGTCACTTTGTTGCAAGTAATAAATGGTAATGTGTTAACTACATCGAAAATGACGCGTTGCAATGGCAACTAATTCAAGTAAAATATGTAACTGTGGGGAAAAGATCAAGTGAAATGACCACATTTTGAGATGAAACAACTAATTCGGCTAGTAGCAACATACAATCCGTATGGTTGAAACAAGAGGTACACTAGGATGTTTCATTAGAGCAAATAGAGATGATGCAAAGTGGGGAAATCATCACGCTTTCAAAAGGACAGATAAGATGTAACAAAGAGGTTCCAAGTAAACGCAACATTAAAATATAGGTAAATGCAACATAATGAAATTAAATTACATTGAGCCTCGTGTAAAATGACATATCCATTCAATTATAGTCTCGAGAAAATGGCATACATAACATGTATGAAGAATATCATATTGGAATGAGTAAAACAATGATTACCCAAATACACAAGTGGGAAAACTATAAGTATCTAACATAAACAAAGTTTGTTTTTGATAGCAAAGCAGAATAATAATGTCAATGTAAAAGGCTATAATTTATTATTACTACTACTATTATTATTATTTTGATATGACCTAGTGCTATGAACTCATTTTCATGAAGGAAATAAGACTACAACTTCAACTGTGTTTCTTTCATTGCCTTTAGCATCTCCTCACCCTTGTGGTAGTATTTGCAAGTCCGAATTTGTGTGGTCATCTTCATGGCGTAGGAGCATCCTGGTTGTTTCTTCATTGCATTCTTCCCTCGTACTCTTCTTCTTCTTCTTAGCTTTGTCGTGTTCTTGCTCCACAAGGGTCTTCATCCTCTCCACTTTCTTCCTCGTCCTTCCACATGCTTTGTTGGTCGGAGGGTTATGCACCATGGTCGCCACTTGTCGGATTCATCTATTGGCATACTTGTCGCACTTGGGGCTGCACTTGGGGCTGCACTTTGGGCTGCAATTCGGGCCGCCTTAACTTTTTCCCATACCTCGTCCCATAGCCTGCGAAGCAATTTGATAAGTTTCGGATCAAAGCACGCATCCGCAAAGAACCATATTCATTTTCCTACACAATGTATTATATCTCGAAGCTTGTTGGTAGTAGGGACACCAAAAGAAGCTTCTTGTGCCCCGAGACTCTCGCTGATCTTTATGTTTCCTTCCTTTGACCATCCGTCGAGCAAATACTTCTCGGAATCTCCCGTACATCACGGCATGTCATCACTTTCGAATATGGGGACACAACAGCCCATCTCGGGTCAAACATGTTGCAAGTGCATGAATATGTTGATCCACCGCCTTGGACCAGAATAAGGTGAATGTTTTCCACACATACTCATCTTGCCACATTCGAACTTCTTTCAAGTACCTCCATGGTAGAGCCTTCAAAGATCCTCTCTCGACCTGCCCCATCCTACACGATGTCGAGTTACGTAGAAGATACTCCTACTATAGAAGCGTGCAGCTTGCTTCTCAATTTGCTGTCTCCCCCAAAGCGGTGGATCTGAAATCTCACCCCTGCAGCCTTCAAGGTTCTCTCTCTCAGTCCTCGTGTCCATAATGAACTCGTATTGTGTCACAAACTGCAGGACCGATTCCTGTGGGTTGAGCAGCCTCTTGAATAGTGAGTTCATGCTTTCTGATCTGCCTGTGGTGCTAGTGAAAGGGAAGAATGACCTTTTGAAGTACGCCGGTGCCCACATTGTCCTTGAAACTGACATGTTCTGAAATGCCTCGTTCCTGTGGAGGTTCCACTTATTTTTTATGCTGTGCCACTGCTCCTCAAACTCTCCCTGTATATGCAGTATGGTTTATGCAAAGAATCAAACTCCTTACCAAAATCACGCTTTTCTTTTCTAATGAGCCATCCAAGCTTGTCACAGCGACCTTTTGCCGACAACATGGAACTTGCAAACCTATATACGGCAGATCGGGAAATACCAGTGCAACGGCAGCCTTCATCGCCTTGTCCTGGTCCGTCATTATGGTCGTTGGTACCAGCCCACCCATGGCTTCTTTCAGTGTTTCGAACACCCAGACAAAGGTTTCCGTGGTTTGGTCAGGTAGCAAAACATCCAAGCAAAATTGAGTGGCCATGATTGTTTATTCCAACTACGTGAGCAAACGGCATATTGTATCTATTGACCGCGTAAAGTTGTGTCAAAAAGATGCAATCTCCAAAAGACTTGAAGAGCTCTCGGTCCTTCCATCTACCCGCACGGACCCCCGACGACATTGTCACCGTCAAGCTTGACCGCATAAAAGAATGACGGGCTCTGCGCGTTGCTTCCGAAAGTACTCAAGTGTTGCGTCCATGTCTCGTAGTGCAAAGCCTTCCTCAGGTTACTCCTCAGGTTCGAGACATCCTTGCTGTTGAATGTCAGGTTCTCAATCCCACCATGCAAATCAGAAAGCACGGCCATCACGTGCATGGTGCTGATGTTCCTGTTGTGTAGTGTCTGCACGAGCTCATAGTCCTCATGTGAAATGCGTCGGTGGGACCTGAGGTGCTTCCTTCTCCCAATTTGTTTGACCAAGGGATGCGTGTGCTCAGCTTGGAAGATGACCACTTTTCACTTCCCGTCCCCGCAGAGCGATTGCCATGTGCGCCTTGCAATTGCATTTCTTTTCTGATTTCGGCGCTTCCTTGAGCCCTTGGTCAGCACAGCCGATGAGCTCCTCTTCTTCGAGGCCTTTGCTTCTTCTACACCTTGGATGGACCTCTTCCTCTTTGATGGTTTTGATACATCAATGGTCGCCGAGGTCTCATCATCCCTTTCGATAGCTGGCTTCCCAAAGATGTGTGTACTCAAATTCTGTCGATGAGCTCCTTGGTAACTCGCACTCCCCTGATGACGTTGAGTGGATATCAAAACCCATCTTCGGTCGCGTGCGCATTGTACACTCTCCTAGCTTCGTCAACGATGTCAAATTCCATCCCATCGAAAAGGCACAAACGGGCCGAAGCCACAACATCTTCTTCCTCATAGTAGACTTCTTTGCCGAGATGACACCTCCACATCAACATAGCTCGACAGACAGCGGCAGATGCCGTTGGAAAGGTTGAAACCATGACTAACATCAATCTCACCCCTCGCCCCGCATAAAACAATTTGCAAAGGTTGAAACCATGACTAACATATGCACACAAGTAATGAACAAAGCTTGATGCAACATAATGAAACTTACTTCAAAGAATGTGCCCATGTGATGTTTCAACAATCATGTTGTTGCTTGAGGTTGCAAAGATCTTTGTGGCAGCCCAACAAAAGTGCCTCATGTTGCATGTTTTTGCACCGCTCACATTCTAAAAAATGCCCATGTTGCAAAATCGATAAGTAGATGTTTCACATCATTGAATCCTATGTTTCATTGGTACAAACAGAAAAGATAGCAAGCATGGACAAGTTCGGACATTAGCATACTCTTACTACTCTTATCGAATATACATGACAGTTACAAACTATTAATGAACATTGCTAAGATGAATAGACCTCAAGTCCGAACAAACTACACAGATACAAGGTAATCTCAACACCGTTATTGAACATAGCTAAACCGAATAGCAAGTCCGAACAAACTACACGGGATAGAAGATGGTAATCCGCACATGGTAATCCGAACACATAATCCGAAATGCAAACATGGGTCAAAAGAAGCCGGAATCGTGGATCTTACTTAACAGATGCCATGAAGGCTCCTGAACCGGCAAATGGGTACTGGCCAGCTCGGGACCCGCCTCCCTCCGTACGCCCAACAATTGAGGTGGCGACGACGAAGCGGGGGGATGATTCTCCGGGAACCGGATTCCCGCCAGAGATGAGGTCGACATTGGGGATCCCTGACGCCGATGTGGAGCTAAGCCTCCGCCGAAGGTGCCGGGCGGGTTCGTCGCCCCTCGATATGGAACGTAGCCCGCCGGTTCCTAGGGCTGGTGGTGCCGCCGCCGAGCGGGTGGCGGTGGTCGCCGAGCGGGTGGTGGTGGTGGTAGCGCCGCCGAGGGCCGACGGTGACGGAGGCGGCGAGATGTGGCCGGGCGATGTGGAGCCGCCTCGCGGACGGCGCAGGCACCGCCGCGCCGCGATGGGGGAACGATGGGGAAGGTGACGGCTTGCTGGGGAAAAGGGGCCGCAGCTTGCCGGGCCGCGCGACGGGCCGGCAATTGGCTTGTTCACAAACGCGCCACGGGTGGTGTCGCCGGCGCCCGTCCGACGGATCGTCCCATCCCAGTAGGACGTCCGAAGCGCTAGTCGCCCCCAAAAATCGAAAGTGAAATCCTTGTTTGTGTCACTTTCGGGTGACGTGGATGGCGTAAATCACCCGAGTACTGCGCAGCGAGAAGTTAAAGTCAAAATCAAAAGAAGTTTTTTTTTTTTGACACTAAATCAAAAGAAGTTAAAGGGTAATAGGTCCCTCCTCAAAATGGTAACGGGTACCAAAAACCGAAAGTACCGACGGGTTTTACCCGATAAAGATACGGGTGTGGAATGATTTTTCTACCCGCGGATACGTTATTGGAAGAAATCTTCTACCCATCGGTACGCTGGTACGCAGTGCGGTGTATGCTACCCATACCCGTCTACCCGTGGGTAATAAATACCCGCATATATCACTAACAATCCTAATAAATTTGGCCCATATAACACTAGAATTTGAGCCAATTCAACTAAAGTCTATATATATAACACTAGTATTGTTGCTAATTGATGTTAGATTTGCTTTTGTGCACATATATTGACGTAATATTTATTAAATATTTGAATTTATAAAGCATTTCATATGTCATACTTTCGGGTATGTTCGCTGGTACGGGTTACCCGACGGGTAGAATTTACCCGCTACGGTGCGGGTATGGAATGATTTTCCTACCCGCATACGGATACGGAACCCGACGGGTAAGATTTACTCCTAATGCAATGATATGGTGGGCACTACCCGTCGGGTATTTGCCCGTTGCCATCTTGAGTCCCTCCAGAGCACGGAACGAGATCCTCCCTGAAGTCGCTGCATCCATCCAAGCGCCCGGGGAATTTAGACTCGCACAAAATGCTAGAAACACCAGCCCAGCGGCCCATCTAAGCCACAAGGGCAGTAAACCGCGCCAGAGCACCACCGCGCCGTCGCCGTCGCCGTCGTCGCCGCTGCTCTCTGCGTGCGAAGGACTACACAACAAGTTCACCAAGGGTCGTCGCAAGGGTGCTGCATCTGTATCTTGTCCCTGCGGGGCTGACTGCAGACGATCTCGTTCCATGCCATGGAGAGCACGCGAAGCAGCTCATCGCCTTCTCCGGGCGCCGGCGATGGAAAGAAGCGCCTCGAAGCACTGGCCCTGGACAGGGTAGCGGAGGCCGCCGACGCAGTTGCCTCCGCTGCGTGCGCCGGCGAGGTGGTCCGCGCGATTCACGCCGTCGCATCCCTCCTCTTCCCCGTCGACTCTCAGGCCGTCGCCGGTGAGGTCCCGAGCCCTAACCTCCCACGGCTCCGCACCTATGCTTAAATATCTCATTCCTAGCACTTGTGGTCTCTAATTCGTGTCGTTTGCGTGCGCTCTCTCGCCTGTAGGTACCGTCGGGGAACCCTTCAGGAGCCAGGTGAGACTTTGTGATAGTTTGAAGGCATTAGTTAATTTATTTATTTAAGCAGAATTCTGTTTTTAATGAAATCTTGCTAACAAATATGGTTTCCTAGGAAGAATGATTGATGGGAGGTGTCTATTGAAACCAGAAAGTCTGTTTTTGCTTGCACATAGGCACATTGGTTTTATAGTTAGATCATAAGAAGCCAGATATGCAACTGAGGTTGTACAATTTATATTCTGGAAAAAAATCGCTGTCTAGCTAAGTACTGAACTTGATTAATGTGCACAAGATCTTGTGGTTTATTACATGATGAACGATTCCATCATGAGTAACACTATGATACTGAGACCACTTACACTTAGATGAGAAGTTAGCAGTACCCAAGTACGGAATTGTTTGAACCTTTGTCTACTCATGAAAGTATGGAACATTCATGACAGTGCACTGAGTGTAACTTTGGGAGATAAATTAGTGTTTTCAAAGGCACATACCTCTTTCTGTGTAATATGGAAAATTTGGAGGTTTCACCACATCCTGTTTTCTCAGATTGTTCAAGCTGTTACCCTTAGCAATGATGAAAGGGAATCTTGGAGGTGTGCCTTTTATCATGGTCCAGCATTTCCTACTATGTCTAAGATATTGCTTGGCAGTAAGTGTACTACTCTGTTTTGACACCTAAGTATTGACAAACAATGAATAGTATCTGCCTCTGCCAACTGCAGTCTTATACTGCCATGATTCATTTATGTCCACTGTCAGCTACAATCTCATGGCATGTATTAGTTGTTTGCACTCAATACAAAATTGACTTGTGCCATCAATCAGAAGGGATCTTCTAGAGTTCCTTTTTTTTTAAAAAAACATTACAGATAAAATTCATTGAAAAATTAAGTATTGAATTCCATGTCCAAACTCATTTATATCCATTATGTCTTGGGTGAAAGCAAGAAAGGTTTGCTTACTGGCAATCTTGTGGAGCATTCTGTCTGTGCCGATCGTCCTTAATTGTTTGTTCAATCATATTCCCATTACTTATACTTCAAAATGAAAAGAATTCAAATGTGGCAGTGTTGAACGAGAAGCAGATTCAACTTTTATTTGAACACCAGTTGTTTGTGCCAATGATATCCGTTCGTATCCAATCCGTTTTCATCCCTACTAGAACTGGAGCTCATCTGTGCGGAAACAAAAGATGTTGAGATCCTTGGAAAAAATAAGCATGTTGTCAGTTTGTTACTCTTAAACATTTTTAGCACTCTCCAATCCATTCTGCCACTTTGGTTGTCAGATGTTGCCTTGAAGTGGTTGCCGAAGATTAATGTCTCTGCAAGGAAAGAGATTTATGATTCATTTTTGTCAAAGGGCCTCCAACTGAAGTGATACAGGCTCTTGTTCCAGCGCTATCTGAAAAGGAAGTTTCTAAGGAGGACCATCGGACTTTTTTGCTCGAACCTTGAAAGGTAATATTCATAAATAGGCCCCTTGCAGTTTAGTTTTGTGGACTTTCACTAGGTCATGCCTTTGTCACATTTACGTTGTGTGATGTTTATGTATGTATACTGTTGTTCATTCGAAGTTATCGCAAAAAGCAATTGAGGCACATTTTCATCTTATCTTTAGCTATTTGTTGCTGTTTCTTGGAAGTTTGAATTCCATGTGGTATCTCCTTTTGCTCTCACATTATATCTTTTGAATTTAAGTTTGTTACTTAAAGAGTTTTACTTATTTCAGGCTTCGATTCTATGCTTACTTGATAATAAGGGGGTTTTTCCAAATTGTTGTGGACTTTACTTGTTCTAATAAGCATGTTGAAGACATTCACAGCCCAGATAAAACAATATTTATATCAAGGGTTGCACAATTACTTGCATCTGTTCCAGATAAAGCAAGACTGGGAGCTTCAGCTGCACTTACATCACAGTATCCTTTTCCACTATGGAGTACCTTATACTTTACTAGACAATTAACCTGAGTATCTTGTTCCTTCCTTGCGGTATGTTATGTTTCAGTGTGCCCACAGATAATAATTAAAAGAAAAAATTGGGTCAAAACTTTTTTTCCACTTATTTCTGCAGTTTATCGTTTTCAAGCTCAAATAATGTTCTTCTGGTTTGTACTTGTAATTGTAAATGCTTAACACAAACAAGCTCATTCTTCAAGCATATTGTCAACCAACTTCTTGTTGGTGCAGAAGCAGCAACTCTTGAGTTGGCTGCTGACAAAGAAGCTAATGAACATTGTGTCTTGAGTTCTATGTTCCACTTTGTCGGTGAAGTTCTATCTCGTGTCTGTCGTCGTGGGTCTACTGGTGAGTATTGATCTCTCAAAGTACAGTTTTATATTTTGATTGTTCTATGAACTTGGAATATGTTTGGTTCTTTAGCATAAAGTTTCTACAGTTTAAGCTGTGTGGTGTTTGGTTGCTACCACTGTCACACAGAAAGGAATCAGATCATTTGCTTGTATGTCTGATAACATCTTGATGGTTTCAGGTATTTTAGTTGCTGAATTGATTCCTAAGATTCGCAATCACCTACATAGATGTGTGCCACCAGATCATAGGGCCATAAGTCCTGAGATGATCCAGCATGTTTGCCAGTCTCAATTCTGGTTCAATATGGTGGAAGCAATGAGAGATCAGCATTCTATTGAAAGGTTGACAGAAGAGTTGCTGCGTCAACTTGCATCACATCATATAAGTGATGAAGAAGCTTATTGGATTCTGTGGACCCTCTTTAATCAGAGCTTCAAGCATTTAACTGTCATGAGGTGAGATAGGGTCGATTTGAATTCTAAGCAACACTGGAAGTCAATCTTCTGGTAGCTTACAACAACAACAACAACATAGCCTTTTTTGTCCCAAGCTAGTTGGGGTAGGCTAGGGATGAAAACCAAAGGAAACAAGTATAAAAGAAACACAATACTTGTTTCCTCTGGTAGCTTAGTGATTAATTTTTAGTTCATCTACATATGTGGCATGTTGTATGCTACTCCCTTCATTCCAAATTATAAGATTGTTTTGTTTTTTCTATATACATAACTTTTGTTATGCATTTAGACATACACTATGTCTAGATGCATAGCAAAAACAATGCACTGTTCTTTCCTTGGCTATTGCTTTGCACATTCTCACTACAATTATTTCTGATCATTGTGTAGTATAAATTATTCGGATGTGTTCTCTGAGACGGACTTTGTGATGAATATTGTGTTTTTAGTATGCCATCAACATTTTCAACTTCAAGTCAACGTATATATTTTGGCCTCTCATATAAGCACCTATTTCATTGATACATAATTACCTTTTCTTTATATTTGTTTTAATGTAAATAATACCATCCACATCCATATCACTATGAAGGGCTATGTTTCATGCATTACTTTGGTTATACATCCTACCCATGCATGGCTATTCAATGTACAAATGGAGTAGGAAACTTTAGCATCTACTAAATTTGTGAAGTACTTCTATGTCTGTTTTTAAGTTTTCCTCATTATGTAGTTTCATCTCATCTTACTTTAGGGCGATGTTTGTTGACAAATTTTTGCTCTGGAAAACATTTCCTTTGTGCTGCCTGAGATGGATTCTTCACTACACTGTCTTTGAATGTCCACCAAATTCAACCACAGAAACTCTGATGCAAAGGACACCAAACTTTTTTGGTATATTGCAAAGTTTGGTTAGTATTTGGTCCAGGAAAGAGTTTATTCAGTCATATTCAGTGGAGCAACAAGCTTGTATCCTTTGAGCCACTGAAAATTATATTGCTTCATTTTTTTATACAAGTATTATTTGGCATCATTTTCCTTAATAAATGCAGATATTACTGCAGCAATTGGATTATGTTTGGAAAAGCTAACAAAAACAGAACTAGAAACAACTAAAGATGTATTGAACTCTATTCTTCAAGGAGTAAGCTGTGAGTTCACCCCGATACATTAGCTTAGCAAAATTTGATATGAATAACCATAATAACATCTTCTTGCTGAATTTGTTTTTGTCACTCTAGGCAGGTTAGAGAGCCCAATTGATTTGATAATGAAGATGGCTAGTGCTGTTGCATTGGCATTCTCTAAAGTTGTTGATCCGAAAAATCCTCTGTACCTTGATGACAACTGTTGTGAAAATGTTGATTGGGACTTTGGGGTTCTATCTCCAAAGGAGATTAAAGCCCCTTTAGATGCTGTAGAATCTAAAACTAAACCAAAAGCACTTGAGAATAAGAGAAGTGCAGGTGAGAAGAAGGCAAAAGCAATAAAACATGATATTCCAGATGTCAGAGCGAAAATCGTGGAGATCAATTCTATAGATCATGATCAAATTTCTGATACTGCTACGAATGGGCAGTTTGAGGAGGAAGAATGTGATGAGGAAGGTATGAACGTGGATGCATGCAGTGATTCATCCCTAGAGCCATATGATCTATCAGATGATGACACAGATTTGCAAAAAAATTCAGCCACTTGAGTGATCTTGCAGCAGCACTAAGAAAGCCTGATGATCCGGATGGTGTAAGTTCCCATTTACTACTATCAATAATTTACAAAGAAAATATTACAAAATCCTGATCTTTTCTTTGCTGTCTCTTTTCTGTACCCAAGGTTGAAAATGCTCTTAATTATGCGGAAAAAGCTCGTGAGGGCATCACCTGATGAACTACGCTACAACTCTGGCGACCTTGTTAGAGCACTGGTGCATGTTCGTTGTTCTGATGTGGCAATGGAAGGAGAGGAAGATTCTGCTGAAGAAAAGAGACAGAAGGCACTGGTTGCCTTGCTGGTAACCTGCCCATTTGAATCTCTAGATGTTCTGACAAAATTGCTATATTCATCTAGTGTGGATATTGGTCAGCGCATTTTGATTATTGATGCTATGACTGAGGCAGCACAGGAGCTTGCTGAAACCAAAACTGTGAAGACAGAACAGCGACGCGGTAACTTGATAACAGACACTTCTCCCTCTTGGCTGGTTCCGAGTAATGCAGGACCTCCTGGGGCAGGCCCTTGGAGAGAGGTCTCTGAACCAGGAACACTTTTAAGTTGGTCACACCGTTATGAAAGAGAAGTTCCATCTAAATCGGGTCAATTGAAATCAGGAAAATCTCGTAAATGGGGTCTTGGAAAAGCAAAAGACTTGCAGGTTGAGTGGTCTAAAAATAGATTTCCTTTGTATGCCGCTGCTTTTATGCTCCCTGTGATGCAAGGATACGATAAAAGGTCACATGGTGTTGACTTGCTTAATAGGGACTTTGTTGTCCTTGGTAAATTGATATACATGCTTGGTGTCTGTATGAAGTCTATGGCCATGCATCCAGAAGCTTCAGCTCTAGCTCCTGCTCTTCTTGACATGATAAAATCTAGGTATTCACCACCAGAAAAACTATCTACATGTTTAGAAACTTGTATGTCAACCTTGTTTTTCTAAATATTAACGCAAACTCTTTTTTCTATAGAGATGTTTCACGACATGCTGAAGCGTATATCAGAAGGTCTGCGTTGTTTGCAGCGTCTTGCATATTGATATCTTTGCATCCGTCATATGTGGCGTCATCTCTTATTGAAGGCAACCAGGACATTTCTACTGGATTAGAGTGGATACGCACATGGGCTCTTCAAGTTGCTGAAGCTGATCCTGATACAGAATGCACATCGGTAAGTACTGCGATCCTTACTGGGAAGTTATATATCACCTGTATCTATGTGTCTCATACAGTTCTGCTCCTTGGCATATAGTACCCCTTTTAGCCCCATAATCATGGTACACAGGTACAGCCACTACAACCAGCAAGCAAGTTAAGGGAAAATGTAACATTGAATTCGAATGATGTGGCTTTTGCCTTTAGTCTGGAACGAAAGTTTGCTTACCTGGTGAAATAATTTACTATATCACCGCATAATCTTACAGGATATCACCTTTTTTGTTATCAGTAAACTATAAACTTCACACTTTCTAGACATGATTGCCAATCATCCCATTTTGTTGTCCATCGAGTTACTGTTTTCAGTAATTCATGAGCTTGTGTTGTATAGAGAAACCTTGCTAGCAATCCTGCTAGCAATCCATGTTGGATCTACAAGCTTGTGCTGTGCTGTGTAGGGAAACCTCGCTAACAACCAATGCTGGATATACAATCTCTGTTTTGCTTATCGTGTTTTCTCTCATGCTTGACTCCTTTAGATGGCCATGACCTGCCTGCGGCTACATTCTGAGATGGCTCTCCAGACATCGCGCGCACTGGAATCTGCAGATCACTCCAAGACTAGCAGGGTCATACCTTCTAAGCTTGACAGCATTATCCTACCATTCGGAAACATGATGTGATAAAACTGTATAAGTTGTGGTGGGAGTGTCCTGCTGTTGTACATAACTTACGTAGCAAATTCTGGCTATTTAGTAGGTCTACTGTCAAGTTGTACCAGCTGTTTACGTGCTAGTCCTATGGCAGTCTGAAAGGCGAGGAAAGAGTGAGTCACTCTTTACATATTTGTTCTTCTCGATTTTTGATGGAGCAGTAAGACATTTCGCCATTTCGTGATGGAGCCAATAAAGAGAATTAATTAAGTACAAAGGTTTGCCGTTGTTCTATTTGATATTGCTGGTGGCTTCGACGAAATAGTGGAAGCATCGCTGCAATCTGCGAGCCGCCGTGCGGATTCGTGCAATGGCGGCGCCGCGGGCGCTCGCTCGCACGGGGAGCAGGGTGCCCGAGTCGCCCACGCGGAAAGCCACCCGCCAGTCGGCCGTGCGGAATCGCGGCAGTTCCGACGCGCGCACGGCTATTTTTTGGCAACAGCTGCGGTTCGCGGTGCAAGTCGGATTCCGTCACCGATTCGATTTCCCATTTGGGACTCTACGCTGCTCGCCTCCTGCCTTTCTTTGTATAAACTTCCCTGCGTGCGCTCGCCGCCGGCCGACGCTACCACCAGCGCAGCGCACCGGGTTCCTAGCTCTCTCGGTTCGGAGTCGGAGATGGAGATCATGGATCACTTCACCTACGAGATCCTCAGTCAACCGCTGCCCCCGGCTACGATCCATTCTCCGGCAGCGGCGGCCAGGACGCCGGCTACGACGCCGTGGACATGGAGCAGCTGGACGACTACTTCCGCGCCATCGGAGTCCTCCCTCCGCTTCCGCCCACCAATGCCCACGTGCAGCCGTCGGCCGCAGTTTCGTCCTACAACTTCGACGGTGCCGCCGCCCTGCCTACCTACAACAACGACTACGACGGCGACGACATCGGCGCCAGCCTCCGGGCCATGGAGACGGACGCCAGGCAGCGGCCGTCGCCGTGCAGCGGCACGGACGCCGTGGCGCGTGCCGCGCTGGTCCAGTGGATGCACGACTTCGCCCGGCACTTCGGCGTCGGTCAGGACGCGCTCCACCGCGCCGTCAGCTACGCCGACCGTTTCCTCTCGACGAGAACATTCGCCGTCACGGGCGCCGACGCCGACGTCTACGTGGACGTCGACTACCAGCTCCGTCTCCTGGGCTCGGCGGCGGTCTACGCGGCGTCCAAGTACGAGGAAACCAGGGACGCCGCGCCGAGGACGATGAACGCGAGGGACATCGCCACCTGCTGCGGGTTCGCGGCGAGCCGGGAGGTGGTGGACGCGGAGCGCGCGCTGCTCGCGGCGCTCGGGTACAGGCTCGGCGGCCCCACGGCGCGCACGTTCGTGGAGCACTTCACGAGGCGGCGGCGGCGGCACGACGTCGGCCAGGAGGTGCAGCGCAGGGCGCACGCCATCGCCGACTCGTCGCTGTTCGACCACCGCTGCTGCCTGGAGCTCCTGCCGTCCGCCGTGGCGGCAGCCGCGATCCTGCTCGCGAGGATGTGCCTGGAACCGGCGCACGGCCGCGAGCAGCTGCGGAGGTGGAGCAGGGAGCTCGAGGGGCTGACCGGGTACACGGCCATGGACGTGTACGACGGACTGGACTGCATGTACCACATGTTGCCTGAGGATCCTGGCTTCGATATGTCTCCACTGCTCTTCGCGGATCCGATTCCGAGAGCTGCCGCCTGCAGAAGTAGCCGGCATTATCTCCAACGTCCATAAGCGCGTTGGCTTTGATTTAGTGGCAGTTTTGTGCGTTGAAATCCAGCTTTGTAATGCTTGCATTATTATCTATGTATAAAGATTCTGCTTGTAATGTGGGGTGTTAGCTTATTGGGTAGGCTGATGTTAGAGGTGCCTTCAAATGGTGAAATAGAGATGAAAATATTCCACTTGCTAATAAACCCTATCTTTCAATTACGAGTAATAGTCACGGTGCAGATATTTACAACGTTGACACCAAGTAGCAGACTGCCTTCGTGGCTAATCGCAACTCTCACGCAACATCAACGAAACAGGGCCATGCAGCGTGCTGTTGTTGAGCATCTTGCAGCCTCAATCGGCAGACTACTGCAATGACGAGAAGGTTGACACAAGCTAGACTGCGACGACGGTGACACAATTTAATCTAGGAAGTGTATGCAGTTATATATGAATCACAGCTGAAAGAGAGCAAGTTAAGAACCAGAGTGGCACCACAAAAAGTCAAAATGATGAACTCACATGATACACAAACACAGGTAGAACATGATAAGTGACGAACAAAACCATGGTTCAGCAGCTGAAACAGCACACCGCGAGACATTCCCCACTAATGTCTTCAGAATGGGACAAATATCTCATGACAAGAAAGCATGTAAGTTTTGCCTAGAACCAGCATAACGTGCTACTGTCATTCCCCACCACTAATGTCTTTCAAATGGGACAAACATCTCATGACAAGAAAGCATGTAAGTGTTGCTTGGAACCAGCATAACGTGCTACTGTCTTCATTAACCCATACAGTAGGGAACAAAGAGTTTTAGTGAAGATGGCATGGCACTAGTAACCCAGAAACCAAACAGGTGAGCTCATCTGCGTCACTGTTATCTTCTCTCACTGGTCAACAACCTGAATCATAAAGAAGAAATAATTGTTAGCACAATTCCAGCTGCCCAGGAATCAAACATATTGGATTTTGATAATAAAACAAGTGTAATTGGTAAATAAGCCAAACTGGCTTGCAAGCAGGTATATGTGATGCTTAAAGTGCACAAGTGCCAAACAACATTCACAGTATACTATCATATTTCTCAGGTTTTTCTACTAACTCATTTCATCAGCAGAAAGTCATGCAAAGATAAGAGGATAAAACCATCTAAGTAAACAAATAGGTAAAATAGTCAAATCCCAGCACTATTGTCTTAATCGATTGCAAAGATAAGTGAATGAACCGTAACTCTTGTTAAAATTGAAGGAGCAATCAGTCATAGCTTACGAATCATCAAATTGGTACATAGTTTCTCTAGTTTTGTGTAAACTGTAAAGACCTTCGCTTTCTAAGTTCCAGCTCAAAATGGGCATTACTGAATTAACTTTCTGAAAGAAGATCCGAAAGAAGGCAAACAAAAACAATGTAAGGTACTTTTTGTGGCTGCCAATTATCAGACGCTACAGTGGCAATATATCATTCATTATAATTAATGAAAGCAATTATTAAATGCTAGGTGACAATGCCTAACATATCAACACATAATTCTGATGCGTAATGAAAGGTACAAAAAGCACCGTTTAAAACTGTAGCTGAAAAAAATACACAAGTACTACTATCTAGCAGATTTTAGACATGAAATGCATACATATCACACAAGAGTTGAAACTAAGCTACCAATATATAAAGTAGGCAAGACTGAATCAGGTCTAAAGATAGATATCTATTTTAGCAACTCTAAAGAATATAAAGTTTGGTTGCTTGTGTCTATTAAATTGGAATAAGCAAAGAAGCTCAGTTGTAGATTGAAACTAAACCTAGACCTCATCAAACTAAAAAATCCCAAGCCACTATTTAAGCAACAGAGCAAACAAACTAAAATGTAAAACAGCAACTTCTTCGATTCAAGCAACAAATCAAATTTATGTACCCAGTAGATCATAACCATAAGAAACAAGGGGATATGCTAGTGTCTTTCATTCCAGTCCAACCAGCTTACAAACTACTGTGTATGCATCAAATCATCAGGACATAAACACATAAAAATTGATCTCTATTTGATCAAGCAACTTTGATAAACAAGTGACGTGAACTTGGAAGCCAAGCAATGTCCAGCAAAAAATCAACGAGGAACACAGGCATCGAGAACAAGGAGCTGGCATAGATGGGCCCATGCTACTTGCTGTGTAGTTCTACAGAATGTGAAGTTTAAATTACAGTATTCCTTTGTGTTAACACTCAGATCTAGTATCTAGACACACAAGGTATATAACCCATAAAAGGATCAACTACACAAGTGCAAGTTAGGACAGAGCCTGAAGTAGACGAAAACTTATAATTTGTGAAGTTAACAACTGAGAAATGAAATAATCAAAGCAGCTCCTCAAATTCACACATAACAAAAATTATTACCAACAATTCAAAATTAAGTCAATATGGAGTGTTGGATAATACTGCGATGCCCAACACAAACTTCAAATTTGGTACCGAAGTATATACAACTTATTATGAAATTAGTTTGTACCAAATACTTTATAAGTATATACCACATCCTACAAACGGACAGAACACAATTCACCAAACTGATTACCACCAAGCTTTCTACAACTATGTGGTAATTTCCATGTTCTGAATATTTGCGAGTAAGTGAGAGTAATAACTGTATAACAAATCCAAAAGGAAAAGGGTACGCTCGCTCTACTTCTGCAAGATGCTATGACAAAATATGCATGCATCAGAGCATACAGATAATCATAAAGAAAAGTAAAAACTGAGCGAGCCTCTCATCAAGCAAAACTTCTCATAAATAAAGATATGCATGCATCAGAGCGTAAAGATAATCATAAAGAAAGATAAAAACTGAGCCTTTCATCAAGCAAAACTTCTTACAAATAAAGATAATGGAGCATTCATCAAGCAAAACTTCATATTAATTAACAAAGCTATGGAATTTACCAGAAATTCAGTTTCTTGGAGTGAGGAACTCAGGCGGCCAGGCCACGGTGTAGGCATAGATAGGGTCTCCGTGCTCCTTGCCATCTGTCATCACCAAGCGCTCCAGCTTGCCGGTTTCCATATGAAACACGTAGCGCCCATATCCCCATGTACAGATGAACACCTTCCCGGTGCGAGCGTAGTCCAAGTCGCTGAGCCAGGTGCAAAGCATCCGCATCTTGCTGTCCTTGGGTAGCCCAGGCACAGTATGGAGCACTTTGGTCATGGAAATCTCCCTCTCCAGCATCCACCCCCTGTCACTCCTCCTGGTCTCTCCACGCACCCAAATCTGCAGATTCTCTTCGTGCACGATCGCTGCAATGCACAGACGGCCGTCCTCCGGCATCTCTCCGATGCGGTACTTGTTGAAGCGATCCCCCAGGACGGCAGGCACGGGCATGAAGGAGAATTCCAGCGTGCGAGGATCCAGCTGGAGCAAGCGGCTGGAGTTGCAGATGTGCCAGTAGATGTTGCCAGCGGCGTGGACGCAGCGGGCCTCGAACCACCACGGGTCGAAGTCCACGACGACCCCTTCCGCCCTCGGCAACGCGCGCCAGGTGCACTCGCCTTGGCAGACGGACGCGACCCAGGCGCGCGGGAGGTCGCCGTCGATGGTGAGGCAGACGAGGTCGAAGGTGAGCCTGCTGGGGTGCGCGCGCGCGAGGACGGCGACGCCGATGACGCTCCTGTCGCGGCGCCAGCGATCGTCAGGCAGCAGCGCGCCTGGGCCGTCGCGCGGCGGCGGCGGGAGCAGGACGCGGCGGCGAGACGCCGGGTCGACGACGAGGACGCGGGGCAGGAGCGACTTGGGGCGATGGCGTTGGAGGAGGAGGACGAGGCCCTGGTGGACGTCCTGGATGTTGAGGCTGCTGGCAGCGCCCTTGGTGAGGTCGAGGGAGAGGCGCGGGAAGGAGGAGGCGTCGTCGTCGTCGTGGAGCGGGAGGAAGACGGCAGGGAAGTGGGTCTTGTCCGTTGTCGGCTTCGGGGGCGGCTTGGCGGGGTTCCTCGGGTGGAAGAAGTAGCCGAGCAGCGGCGGCGGCACGCGTGGGAGCACCTGGGTGGCGGCGCGGAGCCAGCCGTGGCAGGCGAGCGCCGCGCGGAGGAGGTCGGCGGGGGGTGAGGCGGACGAGGATGTCCTGGAGGACGATGTCCGTGAGGCCGGCGACCGTCGTCATCGTCGTCTCCACCATCGGCGCCGGTAGGCGAGGGAGAGCGGCAGCGGAGGACGCTAGGGTTTGGTCCGTACGGCCGCGGCACTTGCGGCCTCGGCACTTGCTTTGGGGCGCCATGAGACGAGAGTCACTCACGAGACGAGGCCAAGTAGAGTAGGAGTTGATGGGAGACCGGGAGACACAAGTAAGCGCAGCAGTGGACTGACCGACAGCTGGAGGTCACTCACACCGGCTGACCGCCAGCCCGCTCCCATCCCATGCCGATGCCGATGCCGATGCCGCTTGTACAAAGGACAGACGGATTCTTTCCGTATGTTCGTTTCAGGGATCCAAAAGGCTTTTTGAATTTGAAGAGCCGAGAAGGCTCTCCCAGCGCCAATTTGACAGAGCTTTATTACTGCTTCATGTTCTCCATGGAAACTATTTCTTAGCTAAACTCTGATTTCCTATTGATTGTTTCTTAGCTAAACTCTGATTTCCTATTGATTCTTTTGGATAAGGGGGTGTTTGGTTTAGAGGTTCTAAGACTCTTTTTTTAGTCTCGGGACTTTTTAAAGAAGACTCTCTATGAGGGTCTTCTAAGGACTTTTAACTAAAAGCGATAAAAAAGTCACACCCTGTTTGGTTTAGTAGGATTAAAAGGGACCTTTTTAATCCCAACACTTAAAAAAAAGTCCCAAACCAAACAAGGGGTCTAAACTTTGAGCGTATAATAATTCTATATGCGCAGTTAATTAGGAAAAACTATTTTGTTAGCTCCTCACACCTTTGGCCATTTTTGAAATAATCACTTTACAAAAATCAGCAAAGAACTAGGAGTACTTTTAAAATATCTTTGGATTATTTGGTTTTGTAAATATCACTTCCTCGCTGGTCCAAGAAAAAAAAAAAAATGCAACTTTAGGGTCTAGTTATTGTCCTCAGGCTGGGGAAATGCTGTGGAAAGTGAAATTAGAAGTCATGTTGGTTGATTGCAGGCTCGGGGGTTGGTCTACTAGAGTTTTGTTTTTTTTTTTTTTTCTTGCTTGCTTGATGCTTCTTTCTGATAGTACAAACAGCTTTCTTTTAAAAGAACCATAGTACGCGACTGTTTAAGATGCTTCTTCCAGCTCACGTTTAATGTGTTCAAAGCAGTGTTATACACGATATTATGTTGGCAGTAAACGCAAGTATGCAACTGCAAGTCTGCAATTGCGGTACAAGGTAGAACCACAAACTTTTTTTTTTGATACGGACATAGCACACACTCTCTATTCGTACAAGTTAGCAGAACAACGATGATACGATGACTAGCGATGCCGGTATCTTTATTAGCTAAAAAACCGTTTTTGAGTACTCAGAGATTCAGATACGGTTGGGTACTAAAT
Source organism: Hyparrhenia diplandra (assembly GCA_015847255.1). NCBI lineage: Eukaryota > Viridiplantae > Streptophyta > Magnoliopsida > Poales > Poaceae > Hyparrhenia > Hyparrhenia diplandra. The sequence goes on along the minus strand of JADLZK010010746.1, from coordinate 37,470 downwards.
TTTTTGATTCAGATACTTATCGTTTTGACCCTTTCAGGGAAGACGTATATCGAAATATTGGTCCTGTTTTCATTGCTACACCTTTGATATTTACAATGGAAATTTTTGTTCATCTATCTATCTATATATAAAATATATACAGCTGTACATTGGGTAGCCAATGACAGTGTAGAACTAAAACCCACATGCCATTGATTATTGAGCATTTATTAGGCTGATGCTATATAAGTTAACAAGTGTTTGCTACTATATTTAAAATTTTCATTAATTTATATTTTTATTCCACAGTTCAGTTTACCGTTCCAATTCTACTTTTTTTTTTTAAATTACACAAAGACAACGCAGACACTCATAACACGCACGCACACACTCACCCCTATGAACACACGTTACCCCTATGAAAGCACCGGCGAATCGCAGATCTGGTTTCTCGAAGTCACCATGACGATTCTACTGTTTGGATGGATGACGAGCAAGATTTTTTTTTTTTTTTTTTTTGAAATTTGGCCCGTGGGCTACTGCCGCCGAATGCCGTTTTTAATTGGGCCCGTTTCATTGATGTTGATGAAGTAGAAACGAGTCCAGGCAAACGAGTCCAGGCTTCCAGCAAACCCCAGCCCGAGCACCCGAGACTCGACTCGACGCCGTGCGACCGAAGCGAGAGGAGCCAGCGGAACCGAACGGAAGCGAGACTCTCCCGGCGGCGAGCGAGATGGACGGCGGCGCCGGCGAGGAGGGGAAGCAGGAGCGGCACCTGGTGCTGGCCCACAAGCTCTTCCTTCTGTCCCACCCCGCCGTAGACGACCTCTCCAAGGTCGCCCTCCGCGCCGAAGTCCTCGACACCGTCAAATCCGATGGTACCGCGCCGCCGCTCCTCTCCCCTGCCCTTCTTCTTCCTCCGATGCGCGGCTCCTGATGTGATTCGGGTTTTGTGGAGTCTCCAGATATGGCGACGCTGTTTGAGTCGCTGGTCGCCGCGGGTGTGCTGGAGGCGGACGCCGCGCTGCTGGCCGAGATGCGTGGGAGGATCGACGAGGAGATCCGCAAGCTCGATGAGAAGTGAGTGACTTCTTCTGCTGCTGCTCGGAATTCATCTGTTACCGTATTTGTGAATGCTTTTGTGGTAATGATAACTCAGATCGTGTCATGACCTTTTACTTGAAACGAGCCTACCTTAACCTTAGTTTGGGCGCTAGGCATGGTTCGTATAACTTGCAATGCGTTGCACTGGACTGATTTGTTATGGGTTTATGATTTAGCACTTATTTGCGGCGAGAATAAGTTTCTGCCTCTTCAATATGCTAGTGGGAAAAAAAAAGTCCCCAATGTTTTAGGGTTGTGCCTGATTGCGATCAATACCTATGTCCACACTAAGATCTAGTTGATTTCTTTGAGGTGGTTTGCATTCCAGATTTTGTTGTCATCCTCCCTGCGTCTATTTTTGCTTCTTGTGTTTCTTTGACATGGTCTAGCTAGGGTTGAGGAAGGCAGTTGGGTGTTCTAAGGACTACACTACAGTTTGGAGTTCATGGTTTTGATGTTCAATTGAACTGATATCTGATGAGTATGCAATAAAATTCAGTCAAGTATAGTTCAGTGTAAATGAAGTTAGCTTTGATAATCTGAGTGTGAATGTACATAAATTTAAGATAACAAAATACACTAGAAATTGCAACAGAACCCCTGAATTTCAGCCTTGCAAATATATTTGTCTTTCATTTGTATATAATGATGTGATTTACAACTGAGTTTGGAAGTATGTATTTTGTTCTTCCAAAACTGAACTCCTTTTTGTGAAGAATTGCTGATGCCGAGGAGAACTTGGGTGAGAGCGAAGTCCGTGAAGCACATCTTGCCAAATCCCTGTACTTTATAAGGGTCGGTGAGAAGGTAGGACTTGCTATGCTTCTACAATTTTATCTGTTGCCTTATTCACAAAAAAATGTGTCTTGTGGACTGTGGTTTACACATTGTTGAACCATTATTTCAGGAAAAGGCCCTGGAACAGCTTAAAGTCACTGAAGGGAAAACTGTAGCTGTTGGCCAAAAGATGGATCTTGTGTTCCACACTTTGCAGATTGGGTTTTTCTACATGGATTTTGATCTGATCTCAAAATCCATTGATAAGGCAAAGAAGTAAGCTCTATCTTTTTGTAGTTCCAATCTGGCATTTGGCACACAGAGTTAGTGATGATATTTTACCATGTTTTTACTGGCTGTAGCTTGTTTGAGGAAGGAGGCGATTGGGAGAGGAAGAACAGGTTGAAAGTATATGAAGGCTTGTACTGCATGGCAACCAGAAACTTCAAGAAAGCTGCCAGCTTATTTTTTAGACTCTATTTCGACTTTCACAACTTATGAGTTATTCCCGTATGATACATTCATCTTCTATACAGTCCTCACAAGTATCATCACCTTGGATCGTGTATCTCTGAAACAAAAGGTATTTAAACTGTCGACTCTGCTATGTTTCCTTATCATCATATCCTCTTTTCCTCGATAACAAGAAATTTTGTAGGTGGTAGATGCACCAGAAATCCTGGCTGTGATTGGCAAAGTACCTCACCTATCTGAGTTTCTCAACTCCCCTGTACAACTGCCAGTACAAGTCATTTTTGCTGCATTTTGTAAGTTCAGATATTTAAACAACTTGTCCATACTCCTGCAATATTATAAGATTACTGTTGGAGTGTTGGTATATTTTGTAACTCGTATTGATATAGTCTATAATTATTTCCAGCTGGTTTGACGGAGCAAATCAAGTTAGACCGTTATCTTCAGCCTCATTTCCGCTACTACATGAGGGAAGTGCGCACCGTTGTCTACTCACAATTCTTGGAGTCATACAAGAGTGTGACAATGGAAGCAATGGCCACTGCATTCGTGTAACTGTTGATTTCATTGACGAGTACGTGATTCTGTCGCTGCAATTCCCATGAACGATAATTTGGTTTTCTCATACTTGTTGTGTTCATAATAGTTTTCCTTTCACTTGTTGTAGAGAACTTTCACGGTTCATTGCAGCTGGGAAGCTTCACTGCAAAATTGATAAGGTTGCTGGTGTTCTGGAGACAAACCGACCTGATGAGAGGAATGCTTTTTACCAGGCGACCATCAAGCAAGGGGACTTCTTGCTGAACCGCATACAGAAGCTTTCACGGGTCATTGACCTGTAAGGACTGATGTTTGTGTTGGAGCTCTTCCTGCTCTTGCAAATGTTTCCCACCCTATAAAGGTTGCTCAACTTAATTCATCACAGCCTCCATAAGACATGAGCACTGCTCTCCTTGAGTGGGGTACATGTATCCCAAGAGTTTATAGGATGAGAAAAGCTTAGATCAATTTCATGGACGTTTCATTTATTGTAAACGCTGTCCTGTCTTCAAGTTATTACTTCCTTAAGTTACTGGCTTGACAGTCTGATGCCCTTTTAACCTTCATAATGTGCTGCAGCACGTAAACAGATTTTGGTCACCCTCTTTTTGATTTTCAACCAAAATCTGTTTACGTGCCGCAGATCAATTTCAGCATGAGCCAATAGTTGTTGTTGATGAATCTGTCGACAGATGTATTGAGTCACCCTCCTTTTGATTTTCGACTGCACTTGCTGAAATTTGTTATTCAAATTTGACTACTACTCAAATTAAACCCTACATATGAAATTATTCCAATAGCGCAGCTTCATACAATAGACAGCGAGACACATATGCTCTGATCACTATCCAAGATTCTAGCTGCAGAAACAACTAAATTAGTGTGTAATAATAGACAGCATCCACAGCTACCACATGGTTGTGCACGTTCCCTGGCGCTACCGTCCACACAGCACCGTCTATGAAAGGAGGCAGAAGAGGGCATGGCGAGCACTCATCAGCCCATGCTAAGAGAGTCCCAGACCTATCACTGCCGGCCGGGTAGCTAACCTTCCTTCTTCTCCCATGGAGCCAGCGAAGCTCGCAGCTTTCCTTGCCGTCGCTGTGGTCGTCTGCGCTGTTGCCACCGCCGCGGCTGATTACTCTAGCGGCGCGCCCGCCCCAGAAAGCTGCCAGACGCAAATCACGTACTTCACCAACTGCCTGGCCCGTTCTGAGATCCGCGGGCAGTGCTGTAGCGTGGTCGAGAGCCGCAAGTGCCTCTGCCAGCTGAAGCGGGAGGTGGCGTTGCCCTGTCGTCTGCATCGCCACCACGAACGCAAATGCTCCAAGGAAGAGCAGGCTCCACCGTCGGTGAAGCTGGAAGAGCTGCAGCGCCTCCCATGCTTCAAGACACTCAAGTGCTAGCAACCGTCGCCAGTTTGTATTTTTGTTTTTATGTTCACTTGTTATTACTGTTCTATATATCCATTCAGCTTGCTATGGATGTAATCTAGCTGAGCTTTGTTCGTTGAGACAATTCCTTTTGTATCCCTAAAGAGATGGTTGACTTCTATGTGCCAGTGAAAATTGATTTGCTTTGACTCTTATACATCAACATTTGGAAGAGGTTGCATGTATACGAATGAGCATGGGCAGATGCATGTGCGGACCTTACCCATCTGAAGTATGAGGGGCTCTCTCTCTCTGGTTTATTGCCTCAAAACCTTGCTATCTATACTGTTTTCAGTGGGAAAACAGCAGATCCTGTGTCCTTAAGCTTTCTGAAACAATTCCTTGCACAATTGGATGTTGCTGCCATGGATTCCACCCCAAATGCATCAAAAGAAAGTGGCTTCCTATGCTAATATATGGTTCTTCCACAAGTATGGATTGCCCTTCTGTCTATATTTCTGTGTGGCATTCGGACTTCCTGATTTCTTTGGTTCATGCCTTCTTCCTCTTAGGCTTGCTGGATGTTTGAGGATGCAGAAGGTTGCCGACAAGGGCCACATTCTCTTGCTGAACTTTCATATTGGCATCACAATAGCTATATCCAAGATCTTTCAATGGTATGAAAATTCTAGATTACACTTACTTTTTGTAAGAAAAAAAAAGGGTGTGTGCACAATTGCACATGTGCCTTGTTGAATCTTGATTGCTTCTATTCTATGTAGTGCAGTACTTCCTTTGTGTGTGAGACACTTCTCTGTGAATTGATCATATTTGTAACTGCCAGAGAATACTAGATTGTTAGATATGCTAACATGTAATGGTTAGAGGAGTTTCCCTCTCTTCTGCGTGAAAAAAAAACTTCCGAAATTTGGTTCATTCATTGTCTTGAGCATCTTGGCACTTTATTTAAGATTAGCATATCACAGCGGAATATTTGATATGATGATTGTTTCGCATTATTCTCATTATTTTTGGTAACTCAATCACGTTGAATATCATACTAATACCACATACCATGTGCAGTGTAGGACTGTCAAAGACTTGCACGAAATGTACAAGAAAAACCAAGATAAGATTCTGTTGAAATTCATGGCAGTCTTCCCTGCCTTTTATTCACAATTTAAGATAATAAGCTACAAGCTGGTGTGCATCTAGATGCAAGTGCAGACTCATTTATGAAATGAGCTTTTAATTCTTTTACACAATCTACATTATGAATTAATCTGGTATTTTTACTGTAGGTTTACCATGTTGATGGGAAATTTGGCCCATGACACTTGTATCAATAATAGGTACTCCCCCTCTGTCCCTAAATGTTTGTCGTTCTCGCTTCCCGAGAAAATACTGCCGTAATTATGTATTAAAATATATAAATAAATATTTATGCTAAGTAATTAATATCATCAGAAAGATCTTTTCGTCTAGTTTTTTTAATAAATTTATTTAGAGATATAAATGTTGCATGTATTTTCTACAAATCGAGTCAAACTTGTGGCACGAAAACCGACGGCGACGGTCAATTAGGGACGGAGGGAGTATGTGGAGTGGGGAACATGCAAAGTGTTCAGAAGCTGCAGCTAACGATTCTGGATCACTAGATGGCTTAGTTGGTGACATAGCTGATGATATTGGCCATCAGCTGCATGTAGGGATAATGAAATCAGCTTGCAGGGTTCTAATTGATGAAATGTTGGGCTGTGTACTTACAGATTTAATTGTCTCCAAGAAGACTGAGAAGCAACTGGCTGCAAAACTGAAGAACCAAACTACTAAGGTTTGTTTTATTTACCAGGTGTTTTCTAAGGGGTTTACTTCTCCTTTTTTCAACCATTGATAACCTGCCCTAATTGTGCTGTTGTTTGCAGCTTTTTTTTTAACGCAGGAGATCTGTGTTTCATTGTATCATAGAGAACAAAAATAGGGGGACTCCCCAACACATACGGGACCAAATACGAGTGAGGCGATTACACATACTCAACAAGGTTTCCACACTTAAGATCAAAGTTGACCCACCATCTACTGTTTCAAGAAGATGCAACTCACCTAATACTGCCCCAGTGGATCCTTCAGCGTCTATTCAATTTAGAGCAGTACATTAAAAGTTTGTTGATAAACTATCAGAAGTGTGGAAGCCAATTTATTATGAAATCATGAAAATATATGGGATGGAATATTGTCTAACCCTGTTATGGATTACTGTGATGTATGGATACAGAGAGATTGTCAGCTGAGTTTGCCCTCTACAATTATTCCCATCACCCTTGATAATATAAAAGCCCCAGACAGTCATGAAACTTCACCGAAGGTGTTCACTAGGGTAAATGTATCACTTTCTTGATAGAGTGGTTTGGAGTTACGTTATAAACATTTGATTCTTGTATCTCACATGTAATATCTTGCTATACTTCAATTATTTATTTATTTTTTGCAGGGTTCAGACGCTACTGAATGTGACATGGAATATCCACCTGGATTTGAACCATTTTGGGAATCTGCTAAGAGCTCTCTCTCTCTCTCTCTCTCTCCATCCGTATTAGAAGTCAATAGAGGTGCCAAAATTGATGGGAAGTCTGAATCAAGCACCATTTTATTTTCTGCCCCCTTAGCAGCACCCCAGAGGATGCTGGCAAATAAACTACATATCTCATCAAAGCAATCTTTATTTCACTATTTGAGGAGGTTATTGCAGAGGAGATAACGTTTGCTCATGCTTTGGACTTGAAAGCAGTATTGATCAGGTGACTTGGCAATGATATGTAATTTACACTTAAGATGACCTGGCTCCTGGAAAGTAAAGTAGTATCATGAATATATACAAATTTGTGCCCCTAACAAAGTTGTGGTTGCTAACAAAACACTTGTGGTGAACGACAGTGTCATGAATAATTCTATGCTCACGAAGCCTGTCAAGAAAAAGAAAGGGCAGTAACATTTCCAGTGGGTCCAGTCAGAGTGTAAAACAGATGATTTCTTGTCCATCATCAGATGGTTGTGCTAGAGCCTCCATTAGTGGACGGGGTGGCAGAATTGGGCGCAGAATGCTACTCCATCAGAACGGGCTCCTATTCTTTCTGCCTCAAACAATAACAGTTGGAAAAATTCTCAAGCCAAGGTTTCATCTGCAAGAACAAATCGTGTTAAAATCCGAGTCTGTTAGCAGCCTCTGAGCGTGCTGAGCTGGTGAGAACTACCCAAATGAAGGTAAGCAGAACTTAAATATTTGTTATTTTATATCTCACAAATGAAGTCGAGTTTGGACAAGATATTTTACAGGGTTGTGTATCATCGTATCATTTACATGTGTGATTTTTTTGGTGAATTTAGACGACTTTTTTTGCCGTGGTTTCCACGGGTTTTCACAAAGGTTGTGGTTTCCACTAATATGTTGCCATGTTACTTAGATAATTATTGTTTGTAATCTGATCATGTTTTGTGAGATGGAATATACTAGTAAGCTAGGTCTTGATGAGCTGGTCCTTTTTTTTCTATCGTTGTAACAGAAGTACACCATCAATAAACACTGACAAATAATATGGCACGAGCTCTTTCTCTTACTTAATTAAAAATGGCACGAGCTCTCACGGCGTGCTAATCACGTGTGATCCTTCCCCATGCATGCCCACAATAGACTTGCCGTAGCTTCCCGCTCCACTGGCATCGTCGAGACCGGCCTGATCCAGCACATTATAATTCCAAGTGTTGGGAGAGATGCCTGCTTATCGTTTTCTTATCCTTTGATGAACAGTTACAATTAGTTCTATTTATTTCTGTTTATTGTTCGGACCGTTAGTTGCTCTAGAGTTTTGACTATACTCTTGCCAGCTCAATAAGATATGGGCGCCCCAGCTTGTACAATGGACCGACTATTTAATTGTCTACTAACTATTTAATGCATATATATAACCATGATCAAGCATATGGACAATAATTGTATATATATCATTTTGTTGCTTTGTTATATAAAATGATCGCATATGAATGAGATGAATACGATTATGATATTTATTTAGAATCATTATATATAATAGGATAGGATAGGATATGTATATACTATATATAGTAATATAATATATTATGTTGTGCTTTTTTATATATATGTTAATTATACTATTTTTAGAACATTTGTTAGAATCATATTTTGTATATACAAATAATCTTTAGCTCCGTCCCCTCAAGAAAAAATACAATTCTAATACAGTGTTCTGTTTTTATAAGTATCTATCCTATAGTTGGATTCTTCTCTACACACCGCATCATGCGGCTCACCTTAAAACTAGATGAGAATTGAGGGCTGCGATCAAAAGTTTGTGTAAAGTCTTACACGCACACATGCATCTATCCTATAGTTGGATTCTTCTCTACACACCAGATCATGCGGCTCACCTTAAAACTAGATGAGAATTGAGGGCTGCGATCAAAAGTTTGTGTAAAGTCTTACACGCACACATGCATGGAAGGTAACCGCGCATGCATGGAAGGGAACCGTGCGATCGGAAGGAAACAAGCCATGCAAGGAAGGAAATAGATTTTACGTCATGCATGCAAGGAAAGAGCACGTCGTGTATGCAAGGAAAGAGCATAAATAAATTTTACGTTGTGCATGCAAGGAAAGAGACCACTCCCAAACGAAACATTTTCCTCATTACGTCGTGCATGCATGGTCACATTTGGAAAGGAAAAATATCGTGCGGCCAAAATCTTTTGGAAGCGAAAGTTGGAAAGCTCCGGGCACCTCTTTCCGCGGCACATCATGGTTCCGATTTAGACCCGGTGCGCCCATCCTCTCCTCTTCTCGGCCATCAGCCCGTCACCCCATCCTCTCCTCGTCTCCGCCGTGGACGTCGCCGTGGAACGCCTCGACGACGATCCGTCATCTTCGCCCTTGGTCGTCGAAGATCGCGAACGCCACCAACGACGCTGCTCGATCACTTGCCGGGTACGTGCTCCGTTTCTTGCCGCCAGGTCGAGGCAATCAACGCCATGGGGTACGTAGTGCGAGCCGCCGCATCTGCTAGGCTTTGTGGGGGTAGAACTGAGGAAGGCACTCCAGTACGATCTTTGAACTGATCAGCGTCGCCCATCAATTAATTTCTGTTGGATGATAAAATCCATCCATCCATATGTCTCCAATTAATTTCTGTTGGATGATAAAATCCATCCATTCAGTTCCACAGCTGAGATTTTTGGATTTTTTTGGGTCCTGACTGTTCTCTTGTTCCTGAAAGATGAGGACCTGAGGGGGCTGGCTGGTTGGTTGAATTTGTGTAGAGATCGCGTCGTTGTGCTGGCGGTAGTTTGTTTCGTGTTGCTACCTCCTCCGATCGCCGATTCTTAGTTTGCTGCCTGCCTCCTGCTGGTACGTATCCATTGAAGCAAGTCAGTGAACCAAGCCAGGGGACAGATATGCAGTAGGGAACTAAGTCAGTGAACCAACTTTCGCTTCCTGTCATTTGCACATGGGTTATGAAAGTTGAAATATAATGATGTCCTTTACCAGTTGGGTTACTTTTTAAATTTTGTTTCTGGTGGCATTGCCACCACGATATGTCCTTGTGATCAGGGAAAAAAATACAGTTATTTCTGCCATGTTGGGATCTATCTTCCGAGAACCGTGTTCTCGCATGGACAACTTTATGTTGGTTTATCAAGAGGGGTGTCCAGATCAACAATAAGAATTTTGGCAAAACCAAAAATGGATTTGGATCCTACAGGGGAAGAGCACGAAAAATATAGTTTACAGAGACGTCCTGAACTGGTGATTAATGGTATGTATGGATTATGACGAGTTAATTCACTCAGTACCTTCTTGCCTGAATTTTAGTTCACTTTTTCTATATATACACGTTTGCTAATTTTCTCCAGTCCCTTCAGGCCACGTATTAGACATTCATTAACTTATGCTTCCTCTGTTGTGTCCTTGCCAGGAGAGATGGTGGTGGAGGCGACCATGCAGATGTTAGTGTCCTTGCTAGGAGAGATGGTGGTGGAGGCGACCATGCAGATGTTAAACTACCAAATGCAGCCATCCTATTTTTCTTTGAATTGTAAAATTTTGATGACCTAGATAAGGCCGGTTCTTGTAGCAGGTCCGACAACAGTTAAATACGGGAAAAAGCATAGCGTGGTTTATCTCTCCGCAATGCGGGAGAGTGTGAACTCCGACGTTTATTGTAATAAATATTTGGAGAATTGTAATTCAGTATTCTGTATTCTTATGTGGGCGATGCTCGGACAAACTGGCAATTGTTTCAAATTAAGTATGGATCGTTTGATTAGAACTAATCTGAAGCATTAAAGCGTAGCATATATCTGCGAATATCAAGACAGTCTTCTTACAAATTTGCCAGGCATGTACGAACTTTCTTAGACATCCTCCACGCTTGCTGATGCTAAAGTTATGGAGGCAATGTCTATTCTTGATTAAGAAGTTAGCTAAAATGTAAATTACATTATTTATTGCCGCAATATACAAAAAAATTATAATTGTCTTCCTATATATTTGGTTGCAAATTTAAGCTTTCCCAAAATTAAAACCGTAGTGTTAAAGACGGGCATTATACTAGTATCACAAGTTTGACATGAGGGAAGTGCGGACCGTTGTCCACTCACAATTCTAGGAGTCATAAAAGAGTGTGATAATGGAAGCGATGGCCCACTGCAGTCGCAAGCGGGCTCTTGCCTGGTTGGAGTTGAGCTAGAGCTAGCAACCACAGTTCGAATCCTAGCATTAAGCCATCCATCTTATGGCCGGGGTTTGACCCTATTATATTTTTTATGGCCACTGCATTCGGTGCAACGGTTGATTTCATTGACGAGTACGTGATTCTGTCGTTGCATACTTGGCTGGAAAGTCTGATGTCCTTTTGACCTACATAACCTGTTGCTAACACGTAAACAGAGTTTGGTTGAATAGGATGCAATTCATATCCGCACCGTACAACCACACTCACTTTCAAACTTCCAAGAAATCAAATCAATAAATATATGTTGTACTCTCTATTTTTTTTTTTTGAGACCACGCCGTTGTGCGTATTTCATTAAGCAGAAGAAAGTACAAACAAGTTTTTTTGGAGCGGTAACCATAGGTTACCCGCACAAAGCCTAAATCTACTGGATACAAGATGACAACGTATGCTTATGGAAACCAGAACTTCTTTGTGAAAACCTGTGCAAACTTACGACAAAAAAGTTATCTAAATTTACCAAAAAATCACACATGTAGATGATATGATAATACATAAACCTTGTAAAATATCTTGTCCAAACTCAACTTCGTTTGTGAGATATAAAAATAACAATTTTCTAACAAATCAATGGACAACTTTCTGCCTTAAAATTTGTTATTTTTATATCTTACATACGAAGTCGAGTTTGGACAAGATATTTTAAGGGATTGTGCACCATCATATCATCTACATGTGTGATTTTTTTTGGTAAATTTAGATAACTTTTTTTGTCGTGGTTTGCACAGATTTTCACAAAAGAAGTCGGGTTTCCATAGCATACGCTTCCATACAAGATAAGCAATTATATGTTAACAGATTTTGCGACTAAGAGTACGACAGGGCCTATAGATCAGCCGCAGTGAGCAGCTCTGCCAGACACGCGTTGCCTGCCGCACACCACACCGCAACCTCCTCTTTTATAGCCAAAGCCAGCTGCGTGGGCGGGGACGACCTGTCATCGAAAGTCCTGGTTCCTCTCTTTCCAAAGGAGCCAACCGACCAGGAAGAATAGCGAGTCGAACCCTCGCCGCAGCAACTTGGGAATCCTCTTTCTCATGCGCAGCCACCAGCACATAAACTCATCCTCCCCCACCGTGATGACGCTGTGTAGGTGCAATCTAGATAGCACAAGGTGCCATACTTCCTTGGAGTAAACACACCCCAGGAAGATGTGGTGTATCGTCTCGGCATCTTGGTCGCAGAAAATGCATCAGTCGGAATCTTGAAGGCCATGGCGATGGCGTCGAGCTGCCGTCCAACACCTGTCATGCATTGCCAACCAAAAGAAGAAACGCACCCAAGGGGGAGCCGCCACCTTCCAGAGCTGTTTTGCGCCGAGCACCGGGGAAGAACCAATGAACATAGCTCCATATGCCAATGCCGCTGAGTAGCATCGGTCGGCCGTGAATCTCCAGAGGAAAGTGTCCGGCTGATCAGACAACTGGACTCGATCAAGGGCATCACACAGGACCCCGAACTGATCCAGGAGGGTGGTAGAGGCCGTTGCTCGGATGTGTGAAATCCAGGTGTCCTCGAACAGCGCCTGAGCAACGGTGAAACCCCAGCGCCGCGGCTAGACAACCTCGAAGACGGCCGGAGCGATAGACCGAATGGAGCCTGCCTCCAGCCAAGCATCAGTCCAGAAGAAGGTTGACTCACCATTGCCCAGATTGATTTCAGCGGCCGCTTGGAAGAGAGCCAGGATGTCCCGCTCGGTGGATGCTGGACGTCTCCCAGCTCTTCGGTCGCGCCAGACCCAACGAGTGCGGAGGGCAATGCCGGTTCGTCGCAAATCCGAAATCCCAAGCCCGCCAAGGCATTTAGGCCGTGACACAACCGGCCATGCTACTTTACATTTTCCGCCTGCCACCTCAACGTTGCCAGCCCAGATGAAGGCACGATGAAGCTTGTCAATGGCCCCCAACGCCCATGACGAGAGGCACAGCGCGATCGCTGTATGGATCGGGATGGCCGAGAGAGTTGCCTTCGCCAAGGCCGTCCGGCCAGCCGCATTCAGGAGATTGCCCTTCCAGCCTGGGATGCGGGAGGCCACCATATCGATCAAATATTGCTCCTTAGAGCGCCTCAGCTTCTTGACGGAAAGCGGGATGCCTACCGACATGGGAAGTGTTGCACCCGGCAGGCTAGAATCCGTTGGATGCAACCAAGGTGGTCCTCACCACAGTGCATCGGCGTAGCCACACTCTTGTCGAGATTGGAGAAGAGGCCCGACGCGAGGCCAGAAGTGGACAAGATTGCCATTACAGTGAGCAGACTGGTGTCATCTGGCCTTACAAAAATGACCACGTTGTCAGCATACAAGCTGACCCTGTGGCTCAGTGGTACAGGCAAGGGGTAAGGAGCCCTTGCTGTTCAACCCAGCTCAGGAGGTGGTTGAGGACCTCCATGGCGAGCACGAACAGCAAAGGGGAGAGCGGGTCTCCCTGCCGTAGGCCACGAGCGTGGCAAATGCGTCTACCTGGTCTGCCATTCAACAAAATCCGAGTGCTGGCAGAGGAAAGAATAGCCGAAATCCAATTTCTCCAACGCATCCGAAAACCCATATGTTGGAGAAGTTCGAGGAGAAACTGCCAGGCCACCGTGTCAAATGCTTTTGCAATATCGATCTTCAAGAGAATGCATGGCTGCTTGGTGGCAAAGATTGCTCTGGAGGAAATTTGCACCTCTATGAAATTATCGTGAATGCTGCGGCCTTTGATGAATGCAGCTTGATTGTTGAGCACTAGACGGTCCAAGACCTTCGCCAACCGATTGGCAAGACATTTGGTAATCAGCTTGCCAAAACTATGGATTAAGTTGATGGGTCGGTAATCCCGTATCTCCACCGGATGATCTACCTTCTTGAGCAAGATGAAGGCACCAATGAGGTGATAGAAGCTCCTGAAATCCTGTGACCAGAATGCGTTGAACGCGTTCATCACATCAGGCTTAATGATGGGCCACACCGTCTTGTAAAAAAGGCCCATGAAGCCATCAGGGCCAGGCGCCCGCTCGCTAGGAAGGGCTTTGATCACCTCCCACACTTTCTCCTCGGTAAAGAGATCCTCCATCCCCTCAGGCTCAAAAGACGGCAGCCCAAGAGCGTGCAGATCAAGGCCTCTAGGCTTTAAATTATATATGTTGTTTTGGGCTCTTGGCTTCTTTATTATAGACATAAAACTCTTATAATTTAGGGTAGAGGGAGTAACCTTCATTCCTTCATCGAATTTTGTGAAAAATAGTGAGAAGACATAACATGTTAGTCGCAAGGAAGTTGAACACGTGGTTGTTCATGGTTTATGCAACTGATAAGACGACCGATGTTGATTTATTGTGATAAAAAGACACTGTATACAATAGCTGATAAACCACACGGATATGCCACGGACGCAAGCTCTGATCTGAACGAACAGGGCCATCTCACCATCCACCACCGTCATCCTCATACCTGGTACTTCCTCTATTCCAAATTATAAGCCGTTTTGGCTTTTCTAGATACATTTTATTTTACTATGTATCTAAGCATAGTGTATAACTAGGTATATAACAAAAACAATGCATCTAGAAAAGCCAAAACGAACTATAATTTAGAATAGAGAGAGTAACTTATCGCAGCTCTAGCACCTTCTACACTAGCTGTGTTGCTCTATTTTTCTTTCCTTTTTTTCTTCTCACAAAATGAACGTGGAGCATGTAGCGTGGAGCCAGAGCTTGAAAGAGTCCGACCAAACGGGCCTGTACCTAAGTACCCTGTTGTCTGCGCAAAGGATTCTTTGGCGCCAGCAGTTACATCGCCTTGAAGTCCTTCACTTTTTACGTCCTTCACCTTGTCAAGCAAAGTTTTGAGCTCGTCTTTCTTGCAAGCTGAGATAAGTAATCTTATTGTTAAGATGTTCAAAACATGCTTACCGAAAATTTAAACATTTGCTATCCAACTCCATTTGAAAGCAAAGGTCGTTTTAGTTTTGTCCCAAGTCACATTTCTCTAATTTTAACTGAGTTTATAATAAAATATATATATGAACATCTACTATACCAAATAAATGCACTAACAAGGTTTGTTTGATGGCGTATTTAATGAAACTAATTTGAAATTTTTAGATGGTGGTGTACTTTTCATAAACTTAATCAAAGTTGGAAAAAAAATTGACTTAGGACAAAACTAAAGATGATCTAAATTTTGGAAAGGAAGGAGTATTGAATAGGAGTAAGCAATTTCCATCCTCATGTGGAGCTTAGTTCTTCGTTGAAGAAGGACACCGGACACTATATCTTTGAGCAGTAGTATTCGTTGAAGAACTATCCAGGACACCGGACACTATTAGCTTAGGGAAAAAACAGGATCAAAACCGAGAAGTACTACTAATGGGGTTTCAACTATTGTCTAATGCAGGATACCCCTCCATTCCAAATATCAATATCAAACTGTAAATCGATCTAGCCTTTATAAATACATTGTTTTTTCTACATACATAGATATAGTAAAATCTATGTATTTAGAAAAAACAGAACGACCAAACTTGCAATTTGAAATGTAGGGGGTTACACCTTTTGTGATACAACTCGAAGCCGCTCAATAGGTAACTATATATTATTTATGACTAAAGGATGCATTTTTTCACTTAATATAAGTTTCACTTGGAAACTTATAGATAGCATGTGTTATTGCAGTCTTAATAACCTAGCAAAAACAGAAAAGGGATGGCTACTCCTTTGCTGCTGGCACATTTAGAAATGGAGAAACGGCATTGTCTTCAGTTCTGACAGGACATCGCTGACAGCGACCTTGGCAGCCTGAAATATGAAGCTTACTTATGGGGTGCTCGACTACACGTAGTGAGGGGCGTTTGCGGCCATTTGGTGCTCAATCATAGCAAGTGCAATGTAAAGCTGTCACATGAATGTACTTTAAAAACAATGTTTGTAACTCTCGTGGCTATTAAGAGCCAACTACGAATGAAATCCCAGGTGGGGGATCCTCTCCCCTCCTGTCGACTTATATGGGAAAAAAAAAAAACAGAAGAGGGAATTAAGCAGCATCAGCGTGCAGGAACCCCATACTAGACTCAGGTTTTCCAAGCTGTTATAACATAACGGAGAGCATCAGCAAAACCACAGAAGGAATTAGTCCTCTCGACACCATCATGCATAACTTGTTTCTCCTCTTTCTGCAACAAAGACCAAATACATCAGTGGGGTTTAGAATTATAAGATTACACCGAGCATACATAATGTACAGTAAAGGAACCAAATAAGCCTCAGTTCCTAAACGGATCAACTAAGACAGTCACTTACCTCATTGCTGTCGTCTGTGGTCTGCCACCACCCTTATGGTTGGTGATGGGTTGGAACCTGGTGTTTGCCAACAAGGCAACAAGCAATATATAATCTCACAGTGGTTCTAGCTAATTGTTTGGTAGAATTCTCAAGGACTGAGGTGGGCGGGAGCTGAGGCCAATGGCAGTATAACTTGCATTGTAATTTATCTTACACCAAAAAACTAGACTTTATGAACAATGTCGCATACATGGAAGATTGAATCTGGCAGGATATTAATGTTAGTGCAAGCACGGGAATAATTGGAGGCTTTGGAGCCATGGGGGTAAGATCAAGCCCTCAAGCTTGTAAACAACATGTATGGTAGCCAAAGAAGAAAGAACTAAGGTAGTAAGGTGGCTGGTGATGATGATCACTGTGGCAGTGGTGTTAGCACTACAAATGTCCTAGTCCTAGGAACTACAGAGGCTTTTTTATGTTCATCATGTTCTGTTCTGTTCGGTCTTGTTTCTATAGCTGTCATGTTTTTTCCCCTCGTGCACAAATAGCACAGTTCAACCGAGTCAATAAGAGTTTACATGGGGACTTACATGGTGATTTTGCTCCTCTAATGCAGGTCCAGATCTGCTAGATCATAACTGATCTGGTTAGCTATTAGAAGTGTTCAGCAAGGAGAAAGATTGTTAGAGGAAGGTCAAAGGAATCAGACCTATATTTTGTAGGTTGCTGTTTTAGGGAGGCTGCACTTTGAAATTCAAAGAAATGAGAGATGATATCATTTGATATGTGACCTGACTACCAGTTCTTTCCCTTATCAACAATACGCTATACATCAGTCTTCGGGCATAGCCTTGCTGTTGATGCATCGTACTCCTGATTTGTGATTAGTTTCTTGATGACTTCACTGCTTTACTGAGCTCATCATTTCATCATGTGGTTATGGAAAACCTAACAAACCAAGCTGCCATGGTGCACTTCTTTTAAATTTAAATTCTTTTGTTTATGATTATTTGCACAAGGTTTTTTTGGCTACACTCCAGAACCAAAACAATAATAGCAGACTTGACGGAGTCTAAGATCCAAAAATAATGGTTGAATTGCACAGAATGTTCGCCCTACAGACCATCTCGGTGGTGACGGTTGCTCCCAGCAAGGTTGTTACAAGGGCTGCCCCCAAATCACAAGATCAAAGCCGCCAATTCTTCTAATACGCCTCGATCCTCTCAGATGCCAATGTAACAGGCTGCTGGCCAGCGCTTGCAGCTTCCTGTGCGCCATCACCGGGGACGAGGAAGACGAGAGGGATCGAGGGAGAGGAAGGCGAGCCCCTGGAGCGCTTCGCCATGGTTCAGGAATGGTGTACTGGGTTAGCGACAGTGATGGCAGTGACAAGTTGGAATGGGAAAGTGATGGCAATGGGGAGGAGGCAGCGAGCTTCAACACGAGAGGTGGTGGCCGTCATGGGACCCAAGGCGTCAGTTTAATTGCCTGCAAACTTACGTGTCCAGTGAGAAATTGTAAGAGAGGATTCGTGTTTTTTTTTTCAAGAAATAAGAGAGGATTCGTGTTGCCCTTGCAAACAGTCCATATCCATATCTAAAAGGTTGGGGATTTAATCAACAAGGGTGGAGGAAACAAAGGAAAAAATTTCAGGAAGAGTTGATGGAATTGGAAAAATAGAGGAAAACAGTGGTTTGAATCATAATCAAATTGATAGAAAAGCCTTTTTGCTGAAAAACAACCCGGACAGTCTGGAACAGGAGGAGTTATATTGGTATAGTAGAAGTCATGGAAATTGGCTACTTAAGGGTGATTGTAATACAACTTTTTTCATAAGTGTGCATCAGGAAGAAAAAGGAAAAATACTATATATAGTTTAGAAGATTCTGGGAAACCATTGAGGGCACTGACTTTTGTTAGAACATGCAACAAAGTATTACGACCACTCAGAGGAATATGATGTATCACTTGATGATAGTTTCTGGGAATACTCCCACATATTAATCAAAGTGATAACTTGATTCTTTGTTGTCCATTCACTCAAAACAGATTTTAGATCCCAAACAAAGCGTGGATGTAAAATCCCTATTGAATTTTATCAAGCTTGCCGATATTGTCAAAACCGACATTTTACAGTTTATTTGATGACTTCTACAACCATAAAGTGGACATTAGTAGGATGAATTATGGTATCATTACTTTATTACCCAAGATTGTGGATGCTCGTAAGATACAACAATTTAGACCAATCTGCCTTTGAATAGCATTTATAAATTGATTACCAAGACTTTAACTCGAGATTGGAATCAGTCATTGATCACATTATTCATTGCACTCAAAACCGCTTTTATGAAGAATAGGAATATTGTATCTGAAATCTTACATGAAACAAAAAGAAGAGGAGATATTGGTGTCATTTTAAAGCTTGATTTCCAAAGTTAATTGGAAATTGTTATTTCAGTGGATTTTGATGAAAGTGGTGCAAATGGATTAGACAAGTAGTTTTTGGGTACACCGACTGCAAATCAATAATCACATTGGCAAATACATCAAGAGTTACAAAGGTGTTAGGTCCTATGTCTCCAATTTCATTTAATTTGGTTGCTTGTTTAACCGAATGGTGCTTGACACAAGAAGAAGGTAGAATTAAAGGTCCTGTCCTCCATTGCATCATATAATCCCAAATGGGGTGGTTCTTTTTTACAGTATGCTGATGATACAATAGTCTTTTTAGAACATGGAATAGATAATGCAATAAACATGAAGCTTTTGCTATATTTCTTTGAGATGATTGCGGACCAATAAGAGTGAAATTTTCATGATCAATGATGGGGATGAATGGGGATCCAAATATGCAGATTTTTTCAATTGTCAAATTGACATTTTTCCTATTAAATATTTAGGTGTCCCCTCAGAGCCCTAGTAGATTAAAGTTAAAAAGATTGGATTCCTTTAGTGGAAAAAGGGGCAAAAAAAGCTTGACATTTGGAAAGGTGGCTTGTTGTCAAAAAGTAAAAAGTTTTAATTGAATCTAGTTATAGTAATACAAATATATCACATGTCTGTACCTATTACCAAAAGGTACAGAATGATTTGGAGAAACAAATGAGATCTTTCTATTGGCAAGGTGGTAGTTTAAAGAAGAAATACCACCTAATAAGATGGGAAATTATTAGTAAGAGCAAGAAAAAAGGGGGACTGGGAATCAAAACCCAAGGAAAATGAATATCAACTTGATTTGTAAATGGTGGTGGAAATTAGAAAATGAAGAAGGTCTTTGGCAGACCATAGTTAAACATAAATACATGCGAACAAAACAATCTATGAAGTAAGTCATAGGGTAAATGACTCACCAATGTGGGCTGACATGTTGAAGGTTAAAGACATTTATCTTTATGGTAGAGAGATAATAACACATAAAGGTGATTTAACTAGATTTTGGCATGATCCATGGCTATATGACCAACCAATTGCATGTTTACATTCTGACCGCTTTACTTTATCTTGCAATAAGGAAATTTCATATGATGCTTTACATACTGGATTTCACATTTAGAAGATGATTATTTGAACCATTGAATCATAAGGGGAACAAATTTGTCATGACTGTTTTGCGTGGCGGGATAGGGATGCACATGACAAAGTAAGGGAAGTTAACAAAAATAAAAAATTTTTACATCAAGTCTGTTTATGAGTTGCTTACCACATCCGATTCTCGTATCTATTACAAAATAATTTGGAAGAGTAAAATCCCAGAAAAAAATTAAAATATTTTTGTGGGAAATGGTTAATAATGCTATCTTGACTAAAGATAACCCGTGAAAAGGAATTGGGTTGGTGACCCCAAATGTTCTTTTCTGTGATGAGGATGAGACGATTGAGCATTTATTTTTTACATGTTCTATGTCTAGAGTCATTTGGTCTATTATTGCTAAATCCTTTGGTGCAAACAATATCCCATCTAGTCCTAATCAAGTATTGGAACTGGTGTAAAACTTGGTTACCGAATGGAAGTTTATTTTTTGCTGTTGGTATTGGTGCAATTTGTTGGTCCATTTGGAAATGCCAAATAAAGTTGTTTTTGATAAAAGACCTTTGAGAAATCCGATCGAAATTATTTGTCATGCTCATTCGTTCATAACATACTGGCTCGTCTCAGTATCTTATGACGAAGATAAGGAGATGTTGGTGAATGGAGCAAATCCATGCTTCAAATTGCTAAAAACATTCTAGCTAAGGAGACCAACAGCAGATTGATATGCTTAACGCTTGAAGATGAACTCCGACCAAGAAGACCGGGAAGGGTGAAGATCTCGCGCCCGTTGCTCATCTTGCTGGTTGCCCGTTGGAGATGGCGAATGAGCTTCTGTGATTTTGGCGTCAAAACTCAAACTCTGTTTGTAATAAGGCTCTTTTGCTGTGACTGGTTAGGAGCCCGATTCAAAGAACTAGCGTAGAAAGTTGGTTATCTTAGAATCCATTTCTTAAGGAGGTTAGCTTGAGAGGTGAAAGGCAAGTTAGTTGAGCGGTTAATATCTGTTTCTTTTTTCATCTGTCTGAATACTCATAACTATTTGGTATTTCCGTTAATGAAATGGAAATGGGGTTTCCCCGAGTGGAAAAAAACAGTCCATATCCACCTTCTCTAAGGGTTTACAAGTTTGTGTTGGAGAAATGGAATCTCGCTTGGATTGGCTTAAACAAGATTTGCTCCTGGGTGCAGAGCCTGATGAGACGGAGCTTCTACTCGGCTTTCGAAGGATTACACTGTACCGGAGGTATCAACACGACACAGAGATATCGACCACTAGGGAAAAAATTTCAAGTTAATACTGTTGCTTACCATCTCTCAATCCTCAAGGATATGTTCCCACAAGGCGTGGATGTACTGTTGCTTACTCCAACTCTTGTTTTTTCTTCCTCCTTAATAAATGACATGCCACGCCAAAGAAATTGCCATAGAGTCGCACTCGAGTTATACAGCTAGAGGGAGGATCTGCCAGTGCCATGTGGTGGATGGCGTTCAATACCAAGGCGACCGGTACACCGACTGCAAAAGCATCCCATCAGTATGTTGGTCACAATCGTTTCATTCTACCGCTGAAGACTGAACTTGACTGGATTTTCGACCTGTCCTCCATTGCATCATCAGCTGTCGGACCGGGCCGGTGCGCCATGGACAATGGAGGGTGCTGGAAAGAGACGAGACAAGGGAAATGTGAGACCCAGCCCAATGGGCCAGTTGGGCCAAGCCAAATTCAAGTTACTGTAGCAACGAAAATTAGTACCACCTCAGAAGATGGAGGAGAGGCGAACCAGCTTAAAAGCCCGGACGTTGTAACCTGCCCGCAACTGAACACTAGAGAGGGCGGCTGGTCCATTCAACGTGTTGAAGGGTCTTAGCAACAGTGGGTATTCGATCTAACTCTCGCGGTTTCAAGAATGGAGACATGGCTCCATAGAGAGCACTTGGGCCGAGGAGTTGATAAGCCACCCTTGATCCGACATTTGTCCCATACGGGTAAGCCTCGATGAGGACGTCGTTCTTCCTAAGGGTGGGTGGATGTGAGACCCAGCCCGAATCCTAAGGGTGGGTGGATGTTAGGCCCAATGGGCCAGTTGGGCCAAGCCAAATTCGAGTTTGGCGGCGAGAATTAAAAAAGATGGAGGAGAGGCGAATTTTGCCTTAAAAGCCCGGACCTGGGAGGCTTGTAACTCCGGTTCGAATCTTTTGCGCGAAGTGAGGATGAAAGTGCAAGAGAGTTAATTAGCAGGTGTGGTCCATTCAACGTGTAGAGTGGGTCTTAGTCACCATCCCGGGTCGGGGTTTTACAAGAAAACCTTAATTCTCTGCCTGCTCGATAATTTTGCCAGAAAAATGTCGTTTCCTATGTTACCTCCTTTGGCGTGATATTCAGGGTGTACTCACCTTGCTCCGGCTCCCTTCAAATTTACTACTCCCTCTGTTCCAAAATATAAGTCGCTTTGACTTTTTTGGTTCATCCATTTTTACTACGTATCTAGACATATTATTATATCTAAATACGTAGTAAAATAGATGTATCAAAAAAGTCAAAACGACTTCTAATTTGGAACGGAGGGACTATTACGTCGGAATTGCATCGAGTTGAGCGAGCCTACCCTGCCCTGCCTTTGCGTTGGCATTCCCGACGTCGACGAGTGCAGAGACAAGCTGGCGTGCTCCTGCCCGCACTGAACAAGTGGGGCGGCTTCGACTGCAAGTGCAACAGTGGCATGATCTACATCAAGAATGAAGACACCTGCATTGATGAGCCACCCTTCTGCTCCTGCTCCTCTGGCTTCTGTTATTCTTCTTGCTCAAGAGTTAACACTCGGCTGCGTGCTGTTTCAACGTCCAGCCAAGAACATGTCGGCGTTCGGGTGGCTCGTCACCGCCCTGGTCCTGTCGTGCATCGGCATCGCCGGATACCTGTTTTCCACAAGTTCAGGCTCAGGGTAGGGACCCAACAATCTCTTCACAAATACAGGCAGACACAGCTGGTCTGTGTCTTGTGTTGCAGCGATACATGGACTCGGAGATCATGGCGCAGTACTTGCATGCCCCTGGACAGCCAGCATAACGAGAACCAACCAGCCGCTGAGGACGGAGGAGGCCCAGCAGGCATGTGATAGCATCTTCAGTTTCACGTGGCTAACCTTACCACAATTGCTCAAGCTATCCAAAGCCATCTTCTCGAGACCTCGACCGAGTTTTGAGATTTGTAAACGTGGGCCAGCCAAAGTGCCACAATGTACATGACAACGGTTTCACAGACCTTGCACGTTCTAATCTGTTACAGAGGTATACGCAGGTAGATAGAGAAAGAAACATACATTAGGTGAGACTTGATCAGTTCACGACATCAAGTGGTGTAAAAAAATTTGAGATCGTGCTGTATGTACAGTTGTAAACTGGAGACCGACAGGCTGTAGAAAAAATAAGCTTGCGATGCATATGATATGCTACCATATCAGATCAGTAGTTTCAAAATTGATTTAGACAGCTCTTGCGATTTAGTTTTTGTCATTTTGCAGGTTGTGGGATCTTTTTCGGCATTTCTTTTCCTCAGCTCTAAAACAGCACACATACATTAAGCAACCTAAGAGAACACAATTTTTCCTAACAAACTGATACTATTGCGCAGCATGGTCAAAATTTTCAGCATACTCAGCTCAAAATCATCACTCTACTAATCTTGAAATTTTAACAGAGCCATCGTCCACAAGACTGCTCTGTTTCCTCTTTCTCGACAAGCTCTGGAAACCGCTGTGTTCGTCCACAAACTGTGCGGCAGTTCTTGCTCGCAGTTCTTCAAGAGTCTCGCCTTCCTTTGCTCGCTCAATCACCTGAAGCAGAGGCAGCAAGTTTGATTTAAAATTTATTATGATGTAAAGTTGACAGGCTGCAAGTTTGAGGGAGATCAATTACCAGGTGGCGACCATAGAGATGAGTGCTTGCAAGGGCTTGTAGAGCATTCTGGGCCTCTTGTTTTGTGACATATTCAACAAACGCAAAACCTCAGTGACTTCCAAACTTCATAGGCAACCTGAGACTTTTGATCTGCAAATTTCAATGAAATCAAATCAGGAGGTTTCTGGGGAAAAAGAGTAAAATCATTTATCAACTCGAAACTAATTTTCTTTTTCTGTTGATCAAGGAGAACTAAAAAGACGAACTTGACTAATATTGAACAAAATTTAACCTCATTAACAACCAGTCTACCATTGGTCTCAAGTTGGGACTTCCTCTAAATTCAGACGAAAAAAGAGGACACTGACCTGGCCAAACGGACTAAATAACTGCCTCAAGTCCTTCTCAGTTGCTTCAAATGCTACATTACGCACAAGCAGTTTTGTTGAACTTTTATCCTTGCCATTCTTCTTTGCAGCTTGACCATCTTTCTTCCCATGACACAGTTGCAAGATCAAAGCATGTCCATCCAGAACCGTTCCCTATGAACCAAAGGAACATTTAGCATGCTGCACATCTATATGAGCATTTAATGGAAAGAAGAAAATAAGGAAAACAGAAGAGGAGGGATGAGTGCTACCTGTAGATCCTTGCACACACCGGTTGCAGTTTCAACAGAGTCAAACTCAACGAAACCAAATCCCATTGAAACAGTCTTGCCCTTCTTAACATGCTTCTTCACCTAAAGACAGACAAAGAAAATAGATAAAGCATTATGCTGCAAGATGCACCTGATATTCATAATAAGAGCACGTCCCAATAATCCATACCGTTGCACTTTTAAGACTGCCACTCTTTTAGCTTTGTACTGAAATGCTGCTTCAACGATTCATCTGTTGTCTTGAAATTTAAGTTCTTGACAAACACAGATCGTGACTGCAATGAATAATGGTATCTTTTAAGAATGGAAATTGACTCCAACGGTAAGGAACTTAATAATTTTAAGCAATCTTGGAATGCAGCAATTCATATGCAAAAATAGGTGCATACTTGGGAACACGAGTCTTTGCCATAGGAAACCCCAGTGCCATATGCATATAGTAAAGAGGTATGTCGGCCAAGCATACGAGTAAAAATGATATTCATGCAAAGAAGTTGAAGTTTCAAACCTCCACCCTATCTGGATCAATCTCTTCGGCGCTTACTCCTTCGACAGTTTGCTCTATATTAGCTTTAGTAACAATACGCTCACCAACTTCATTCTTTTCTTCCTCATCCACCGGTGCTGAGGTAGGAGATAATATGTTTTCAGGTGCCCACTCCAAATACAGAGGAGTATCCCTGCACCCCAAAAGATTAAGATACAGAACATGCATTTGTGAAAACAAAAAACAATCTAACAAGCTACAAAATAACATGACATAGCCATAAGCAAGAACCAATTTATCACAGCAATTTATCTTAGCTAAATTAAGTAGTCAATTAAATCAAGCAAATGTTATATAAATAACAGTAGATACACCAATTGCCAAGAGAATAGGAGCTGGTACATCTTCATAGAGGGAAGAAGAATCAAGCTTGCAAATGCAAAAGTTTGTAAGCTGTAATAGCCACTGAAATTTAAAAAAAAAAAACTTAAACTATTGCAGGAACTTACTTGTATCGCGTATATAGTAATTTTTTGAATGCGTGTCGGGCTTCAGTTGCTTCAACAAAGACTACCTGATACACCAAAATGTAACTCAAGATGAATAGACTCGAGGAGCAATATTTGTGCAATTCAGACATTCAAGATGGCATTTGAAAAGTGACAGAAGTTAGAAAAAGGAGTCAAGTACAGTAAAAACATAAGGTGCTGCAATATACAAAAACAGCTGGATAACACAACTGGAATATACTAACATACCAAGGCAAATACTCTTGTTGGAGGTAGAATGATTTTATCCAAACTACCATGTTTCTGAAACATTGCCGCGAGTTCTTCCTCAGTAGAATTAAATGGCAAGTTCTTTACTAATATCACATGATTGCTTCTTTTGAACTTCTTGTTTCTTTTAGAAGCAAGTTCTTCCAATGCAGCAACATTAACTCCAGACCTTGATAGAAATTTCTTAGTCTCTGCAATGACGTGTGTCTCACCAAGAGCAATACGAACGGCAAGGTCATCCGCTTCTCTATCAAGTAACTCACTCTTACTGATACCATTCTTCCTTGCAATGTTTTCAACAACCTAAGCAGGAAAGCAAAGCCCAATCATTAGATATACTTGACAAGATCATGTGGGTCAGTATCTATATACATTATCTCAGAAACAACATATCAGAGGAATATTGAGCTGACACTGGACACAGACAAAAAAACTGTTAATGTCAAAGATAGGAGGGAACCATACAGTATCTTGACGCATATAAAAGCTGTTCCATGCTCTCATATCCCCACTGATCTCCGACGCTTTTTTTTGTTCTAACCTCTTCTGCTTCAGACTCATTTTCTCCACAACAGTTTCATGATTAGACCTTGACAATTCAATAGCAAATCAGTAAAAACTATAGGTGTAACTAATCTAACAAGTAACAACACATACAGAACTTTATTTTCTTACTCCAACTTATTATTATTTAGCGGTTTAGCAGCCTTAACACGTAACACTCGGCCCTGAAAGCTTGAGTTATCTAGTTCATCAAGTGCCCTGCCAAAAATAACAGTTCAATATTAGGCAGGTATATAATGGTCAATGTACCATCAAGCAAGCAATGCAAGCATGGAAAATAAGACATGTCTCAGCTAAACTTCTTGCTCACATATTGATAACTGTTCAGTAACTAGGATGTGTATGAAACCTGCACGTGTAGTCTTAAAGAGGATAGGTCCTAGATTCAATTATGTCCTAAAAGTCACAAAATTGCATTTCCTTGGTGTGATTGTGTCCCAAATTATGAGTAGAACATTCACGATTGAATTGGATATGCATCTAATGTGGGAGAAGTTTGAGACATCATTCAACTTTTGCCTTCAAATTGTTAAAATCTTCTTAGTAATTATTTAGGGACAAGTATGAACTATGTACAGGTTAATAAAAAGCAAAACAAATTTGAGCCAAGTAAGGTGAATTATGTCTTAAACAATAAATAAGTATCCAAAGGCAAACTGTCACATTGCAAGAAAGCTCCCTGTCGCAAGTCCTTAGCTCCTAAAGTTCACAATTGTACATTGAAATTATAAATCCCTACCTGACTGCTGAGTCCGGAAGGCTAAACAGCACATAGCCTCTACCAGTTGAGAGCTTTGTGGTTTTATCGACAACAATATGTGCCTGTTCCACATCACCATACTGGCGGCACAGCTCCACTAAATCATCTTCACTGAGAAAATAAGCAACAATATCCTTTTTTTTAATAAAAAAACTATGCAGCTGTATCATGAATATATAAAAACAACATACAAAAACGCTGATCCAAGGTAACATGACCAGGCAACAACAACATACCTGGTTGCATATGGAAGGTTGCAGATATATAGACGACCAGTCTCCAAGGCCAACTTCTTTTCATCAGTAATTAGAGCACCATTTTCATCTTCCTTTTCTTGATCTTTATGAATTTCAGTTTCTTTTCGTCTGCCATCAAGGTCTTCATTCTCTTTGTTGTCATGATCTTCCATCTCTTGTAAGTCGGTATTCTCCACAAGAGTGTCCTTGTCCACAATGTTTTTCTTGTCTAGATTGCCCTTCAGATCCGCCAACTGGTTATCAGCATCTCGTGATTCATCTGATGAGTCTTCATCGTCAGTAGTGGTATTTGACTGGTCACCAGAACCTTCATCATCCGACTCAGAATCTGACCAATTTTTCTTCACTTTACTCTTGAAGAAATCTGCATCAGTCATATTCTTGTCTTGTTTATTCTTTGTCTGTAGCTCATCCAAAGCATTTTCGGAAGATGAATCATTTTCCATTTCCTCATCAGAAGTGTCTTCAGACGATGAATCATTCTCATTCTCAGAGACCGAAACATTTTTGAGAGGTCCCTTAGATTTTTTAGTGGCTACTATGCTATCTTCTGTTGAAGTGTCAAGAGTAGCAGCTGTATCATTTGCCCACATCTTGGCTTTAGAACGGGGCTGCATAGCTTCAAGGAACTCTAGGAACTTGGGATCGTTAGCTACAGTGCCTTTAGAAGCACTAACATGAGCTGAGGTTCCTTGAGCCTTGGAACCTTTTGGCGGTGCATCAACAGCTCCAACATTATTCTTGTTTTTACTACCATATTCGGGCTTCTTTAAAGAATGGCGGCTCCAGGGGCGAGGAGCATCAGGGTCACCAATCTTTCGGGCAACCTTCCAAATACCATGACATATGTAAGTTACGGATATTCCTAATCGAACTCATCGCTGTCCAATTCACCAAACTGGTAGCACGGCACCATGGAGAAAATTGTTGAAAATGATTAGAAAGGGAAGTACCTCGCAGGTGATCTTACAAGTGTCAATGTATGTATTGTTGAAATACTTGATTGCCTCCTCTGCCTCTTCATTGGTTCTGTAACCAATGAATGCAAATTGCCGACTCTTGCCATCCCTGCCCAAAAGCAAAAGCTCAATTTCAAGCAGATTCTTTGCACTAAAAATACAATTCATTCGGTTAAGGGAAACGAGAGAAGGCTGCATCCTACTTGGTCTCCTACACATACGAACCAAGTAAGTCGTTGCTCAGCTTGCTTACTTTGTCCAGATGATCTTGGCGTCGGTGACCTCGCCCTTCCGCGAGAACACCTCTCGCAGGCGCCTCTCGTCGGCGCCCTTGGGCAGGTTCTTCACGCATAGCCGCGACGACATGCTCGCTAGGGTTGCTCACCACCAGGGAACGCCGAGCTCGATGGATCTCCGCCCAACGCCTCTCAGCTACAGCCGAAGGAGGGCAACTGGAGGCTGGGCCTTCAATGGCGGAGCCAGGAATTTACAGCTGGGTATGCCACATATAAAAAAAATCAAAGCAAACGTGCAATCAATATAATAGACAATATGTTTTGCAAAAAAAATATATATAATGGACAATATGTAGTATTTGGTGAGGATGTGCAGATTGTTTTTTTTTTCCTTTGTAGCTTTCTCTCACAATGTAAATATGCTAACACCCTTCTTCTTCTTTTGCATTACAAAAATCTGTATCTGTACCTAATACTAAAAAGCGAAAATTTCAGGCGTTGAGACTTCTTGGCTTCTCCCCCTCTTATACTCTTGTTACGGGACAGCATCTCCTGTTCGCCTACCTATAATCCGAGAAGAATTAAAAGTCCATACTGATCCGAGAAGAATTAAAAATCCATACTGGGCAAGGCACAAGATAATAGTAGTGTCGTACAAAGAGAAGGAAAAAAGAAACTGGTCAAACGCCCCAATCCAAATCGAATCCAAGAAGGAAAGAAGAAACTGGCCAAACATCCAAATCCAATCGGACAAAGAGCTCTAAAATCGTAATTGTCTGTCTCAACGGGCTTGAGCTCCTAATCCTAACTTAATAGAAATCGGAACAGGGTGAAAAGAAAGAAACTCTAGGCAGGAACTAAAGAAACTCTGACGCACGTAGGGACCCGGATCGAAAAGAAAATCAAGATCCAGACCCAAGAGAAGTCGAGAACTAAATTATGGCCATCACGATTTAGATCAAGACCATCGAGGTCAAATACATAGCAATCGACAACCATGTAGCCAAAAAAATGCTTGAGAACAAACGGCTAGGACCTCACCCGGCATCGTTTGCCACATCCACTAAGTACCCGCCCGGCGGCCAAGGCCGCCTCTGCCACCACTCGGGTTGGGGAAGATAAATCTAGTTGGGGAAGACAAATAATAGGGAGTGTGCTGCTCGCCGCTTCTACCGACGCCGCGTCTGCACACCCCCCATAACCGCCGCGTCTTTGGGCGCCGACGCGCTTCCCCGCCGATCCCAAATGTAGGAGGAGAGGTGCAGGCAGCACCCGCCCGCTTGGGAGCTCGGCCGGCCGCTGGATCGCCTCCCGCCAGCCGCCGAAAGGGAAGCCGCCGCCGCCGCCGCCGCCCGTGTGTGTGTGAGTGTGTGTGTTTTTTCGGGGAGAGACCAATCCTCGTGAAGGTGGATTAGTGGAACGAGCCGAGTGGTTATGGGATGGGGTTGGGTTGGGTTGGAACTGGGCGGGCCGCGTTGCTACATGGGCTGCAATTTGGTCGGTATGATCCGGCCGGTTTTCGCCGTTTGGTTTCCAATTTTATATTTTATAGATTGGATTTTTGTCGCCCATCATAATCAATGACGGAGAGACGAGTCCTTGACACATCGAAAAAAATACGTGTTTATATGATAAGTCATATAAAAGCTACCAAGATTGATATTGGATCGCCACCTTCACGAGGATTGGTCTCTCCCCCGAAAAAAAACACACACACACACACACACGCGCGGGCGGCGGCGGCGGGCCCTTTTTCGGCGGTAAATGGCCGGAGACGCATCAAGCGCGGCCGCCGAAGCTCCCAGCGACGGGGCCGCCAGCGCCTCCTCCTTCATTTGATCGGCGGGGAAGCGGGAAGCGGCGTCCCAAAGACGAAGCGGTTGCGGGGGTGTGCAAAGACGAAGCCGATAGAGTCGATAGCGAGCGGCGGACACTCCTATTATTTGTCTTCCCCAACTAGATTTATCTTCCCCAACCTGGAGTGGTGGCAGAGGCAGCACGAGCGCGAGCGTCGGCGGGTACTCAGTGGATGTGGCAAACGATGTCGGGTGAGGTCCTAGCCGTTTGTTCTCAACTTTTTTTTGGCTACATGGTTGTCGTATTGCTATGTATTTGACCTCGATGGTCTCGATCTAAATCGTGATGGCCATAATTTAGTTCTCGACTTCTCTTGGGTCTAGATCTTGATTTTCTTTTCGATCCGGGTCCCTACGTGCGTCGGAGTTTCTTTAGTTCCTGCCTAGAGTTTCTTTCTTTTCACCCTGTTCCGATTTCTATTAAGTTAGGATTAGGAGCTCAAGCCCGTTGAGACAGACAATTACGATTTTAGAGCTCTTTGTCCGATTGGATTCGGTTTGGATTTGGATGTTTGGCCAGTTTCTTCTTTCCTTCTTGGATTCGATTTGGATTGGGGCTTTGACCAGTTTCTTTTTTCCTTCTCTTTGTCCGACACTACTATTATCTTGTGCCTTGCCCAGTATGGATTTTTAACTCTTCTCGGATCAGTATGGACTTTTAATTCTTCTCGGATTATAGGTAGGCGAACAGGAGATGTTGTCCCGTAACAGGAGAGCAGAACGTAGGACTCCTGCATCAGATGCAGATCCTTCCCATCCAGCAGAGATGAAAGTGAAGTTGAGATCAAAGTCACAAGCGAACATAACATTCTGGGACAATGTATTTTTTCTGTTTCTATAAGGAGCAGCCCTATCTTCATTGATAGTAATAGGGATATGTGTCCCATCGATGGCGCCAATGCAGTTCTGCACATAAAAAGGAACCTAAGAATGTTGGAATAGTGTGTTTGGAATTTGGAATGATACAAGGGCAAGTAGCATATATGACTAACCTGGAAGAATGGCATAAACCGAGGGTTTGATAAAATCTTCGGATGTGTTTGGTTTGGATTTGGAAGCTTGATGAACCTATGTATCAAGCTTGGAACTATATCAAAGACTTCATTGATTTTCCTATGTATTGTCTCAGCGCTATGTTGGAATGCTTTCTTCAGCCTTTCAGTGCTAGCATTATGGGAGAGCATGAACAAAAACATTCCTAATTGCTCCTCGATCTCAACACCACGTGTGTCACGTAAAAATTTTTCTGCTCTCAGAAGATTTGCAATAGCTCTAAAGATCTGAACCTCCATTCTAAACTCTGACTTGCACCAATTTTCATGGCCTGCTAGGATTTCTTTGATCTTTGTTGCACCAGAAAGAGATGATGTGTGTTCTGGCATCTTTTCATCATAGAGATATGACATGATAGCAGGGACAATAAAGAGAAGTTCATCATCTGCTTCTTCCTCATCTAACATGTACTGCCTAACATCCTCCTCCCAAGAATCCATTGTCTATTATATAGGGACAATATTGTTAACTGGGATATAATATTCTTAACTAGAATATAATATAACTAGGATGTTAGGCAATGCTGAAAATCAATGAGGGAGTAGCACAGAAACAACACTAGTTGGTGCTACATGCAGTTTCTGTCCTGACAGTAACCGCACAAGTGAAAGCTACAAAAGTGGCTTTTAGTTTCTGTCCTAATCAGCACCTGTTGATTCATTAGCAAGTAAAAATAAAAAAGGAGGGCTGATTGATTCATTAGCACCTGTTGATTCAAATGCAACAGTAATACAGTTTTAGTTGAGACACAAGATGTACTAATTTACAAATAGATGTATAAACGAAAAGAAATGCAAATAGATCTCTAAAATCTGAAAATACAAGCCACTAATAAGCCACAGATAATATGAAGACTTGGAACCCAAACTACCTGATGACAAATGGAGGCAAATAAGTCCAGGAGAGATGAGATTATTGGTGGTGGTGGCCTACCAGTCTACCAATCACCGAACGCGCAGGTCACTCTCTATGACAGCCTGCAAACAAATCCATTTTTTGGTAAGCAAATTCAGTAACTCTCACAACATATACAAACAGATAGTCGTCGTTGCATGCCCTCCATCGTGAGAAAACAGCCAAAGCAGCAGTCACATTGCATCAACAGAAACATCGATTCAACCTAGGGAGTATATGGCAGCTAGCACATAGCAGCTTGTCCTTATCCACATCCAGCTAACGAAAGATAGGGTTCAAGAGTCAACCAGGATGGTACCATTAACAGCAGGTTACCCGTTTCAAGTGCCCATTACCTCTTTCCTTTCAATCAAAACCTTTTTTTAACTAGACCAGGAGCACTGGCATATCATGTAAGACTCATATGAACAACTATACTGAGTGCACATTCAATTTAGGTGAGACTGCCCGAGAAATCTCAAAACGTGTTTACCTAGCAGACGAATGCACACCCTACTCACACAAACGCAGGTCACTCTCACAACATATACGAAATTGAAGGGCATGCAAGAGGGAGGACAGTGTCGAGGGAGTGACCAGTACCTGTGCCTGCGCGGATGGAGGATGGAGCTGTACTTGCTGCTCCACACGGTGCTTCCTTCAACAGATCAAACGAAGGTGAGGCCGCCGCCGCAGACCCCGTACAGCCAAGAACACACCGGATCTAAGGGGAAGGGGATGAGGACAAGGAGAACTGAGAAGGAGATGCTGCCGAGCACGAGATAGGGGAGGAGAGCTAGAGGAGGCTTACCTGGATTCACCGTCGCGGACGGGGAGAGCTAGAGCAGCGGCGGATTTCGCCCTTTCTTGACGGCCGCCCGGCGGTGGTGAGGCGAGGACGGCGAGCGGTGGTGAGGCGAGGACGGCGAGCGGTGGTGAGGCGACGACGGCGAGCGGTGGTGAGGCGAGGACGGCGAGCGGCGACGGCGATGGAGAGGCGAGCGGCGCGACGTTGGAGAGGGCGGCGGCGGCGCAGCGCTCTCGCGGAAGAGAATCGCGTGCGCTCGGGGATCGCTCGGGGAACCCGCGCCCGGACCCTAGCGTGCGGGAGGCGCCGCCCCAGGGAAATCGCAGGGTTAGGGTTTTGCTCCCCGCGTTCTGGGCTTCCAAATGCAGGGGAAACTGGGCCTGGGCTGATTGCCACGCGGGGGTTGCCACCCGGGGAAAAGGCCGGGTTGTCCCCGTGGATTGGGCTTCCCAAACGAGCCCTAAGTTCAACAAGTTTCCCGTGTACACACTGATTGCGCAGCAACCCCCCATCTGTGCCACAGTAGAGAAAGATTTGGTTGTCGGATCGTGAATTTCCAACGTCTGTAAACCTGTCGCACATGTGGTTACTAGGACTAGTCTCCCATCGTCTAACACAACCAAGGGCTGAAGATACCCGGGCAATCGTTCCATCGTCAACTGTATGCTATATTTCTTGACCCAGAGCGAATCCATGAGAAACCAAAGATCCATGCTGGTATCGGGAGACGGGCCATGGACGATAACCAATGAACCATTCAGGCTGGCCAAGGAGAACCACACACCGCAGCCGAACTTGGGTGGAACTGCTGGATCATCGATGAAGAAGAAGCCTTGCCCTTGCTGCGGCGGGCCCTTGATGTTGGGCAGCCATTTTTCTGTCTCGAGGTCAAACGAGTATATCCAGTCTTGCTGGACGCCGTCAACAGGTAGACGACTCGTGACAGCAAAATATACGTCCGCGATCAACAGGTAGACGACTCCAGCAATGGCCACGCCCGTCGTTCGAGTGTGGCAAAAGGTGTCCGGAGGGCCCTGCACCGCTCTCCACCGTGGACGGCCGCCGAGCTCGAGGGTGCAGACCTCGTAGAGAAGCCCGTACTCGCCGACATGTGACCGATTCACCTTCCGGAGCGCCTTGTACTCCCCGTGCTCGCCACCTGCCCAAACAGATGGATGCCGTTGTCGCAGAAGATGGGCTCCTCACCGTACCGTACGTAATAGGAACGTACGTGGCCCGGGTCGAGGCCGGGTCGAGCAGTCTGCAGGTGCCGTCGACGATGCTCCTGACGCAGGCGAGGTTGAGAGGCATGCTCATGACCACATGCCCGTCAATGCGCACCTGCTTCACCATGTGCCCGGATAGATCCATGATGTTGGCGACGCTGCCGGGGATCAGGCGGCGGGCTCTGCCGTCGGCCTCCGTAGGCATTGGGGTAGAAGCCAGCGATGACAAGCGGCGGCTCCCGGCCGCGGGCGGCGTGCGCGGCCGCGAACTGCGGGTCCGACAGGAGGGACCGCCAGAACCGGCACACGGTGCGCAGGCGGCACAGTGCCTTGGCCGGGAGGCGCAGCAGGATCACGTACAAGGCATCCAGTGGCAGATCGCCGGCGTTGGACGCGGCGGCCACGTCGTCGCGACCGCTCAGCCCCCAGTGCACGGCGGCGACATGCTTGACCCTGACTGACGACTCTGCACGCAACAAAAAAGTTGATTATTTTCTTTCATCCTCGTGGTGCATAATTAAGCCGCCATGGTGTACGATCCACCACTCAACCACGCCGTGGTTAGTCCAGACAAGGACTTCTCTTATGGCTATACCGGACCCGTTTGTACGAACAAGTTTTACTCAATAAACGTAGGTCCTGTTTGTCCGACTTAGTTAGACTTCTTAGAGTTAAACTTACCGAACCCGTTTATACCAAGAAGTTTAATATCCAAATTGTAAAGATGTTTGGATGGAAGGGTTAGATTGATAATCTTGTTTTGTCGTTTGGCGTTCAAAATTTTATACAAAAAAATTTCTGTTGTTTTGTGGCATGCTTTATTATCAAATGTTCTTTCTTGGGTGAGATAAATTTTTGGGTTTATAAATTTTTTAACCCCCAATAAGGCAATTTGTTTCATCCTTTAAATTTTAGTTGAAAAAAGTCAAAACGAATTATAATTTAAATGGAATCCAAATAAACGTAGTTAATCAGTTAGGCTATCTCTTCTGGCCCAAAGACTTCATGACAGCCAGTACAGACGGGTATATGGTATATTCTGTCTCGGAGAGAAGTCCTTTTAGATCGTATGGACGTGGATTGACTCCCACCAAACGCCGTGCCCCCAACCTCGCTAGAACCCAGGACCTCCGCACCAACTCGCCTCCCAAACTCGTTGGAACCCAAACATCGACAACATCTATTGCAACAAAAGGACAAATATGAACAAAATCTATTATTCCAATAGAAAGCCATCCATAATCCATGGCAACATGAAAATATATATGATATAAATTGTTGCAACAACGAAAAAAAAACTATTGCAACCTGGACCGGTCCTAAGTAATTTTGAACCTTTTTCTATACAAACTGTTATAAGATGCACAACACAGCTCGTTGTACCACGAGTAGAACGGTCCTAACACCCAGTTCCAACGGAGCAACACATATAAAGGCTTGGGCCTAACTCTACTAGTCTGATAGGTGAGGACTGCCCCATCCTATATGTTGTGCTCCTCCTCCATCGATTACCGATGTGGGACTAATTTTTACAGGCCCAGGAGATATTTTCAAAGGTTTTCCCGACCTTCGGCTTTGATACCACTTGTTGTAAGATGCACAGCCCAGCTTGATGTACCATGAGCAGAACGGCAAACACCTGTGTCCAAATAATTAGTAACAAATAAAAAGCTTGGGTCCAACTCTACCCCAAAGCTAAACTTATAGGTGAGGAGGCTTCACCTATATGTTGTGCTCCTCCTCCATCGATTACCGATGTGGGAATAAACCCAACACAAGCATGATAATATAATACTATGTATACACACATATACAAATTATTTCTAATAAGGAGTTAACCAATGCACAAGCAATATTCGTATGAAATAATTTGTATACATATTAAATCACCTTAAAAGTTTCTTCTAACATTCCTTGATGCGAATTCATTGATAATTGTTTCAATATCAATCTTATCCAACAATCATCAAATACATAATGTTGCTAGTCCCCTCAACCTCTAATGCGACATTGTAGATATAAAATAGTTTTTTTAGAAAGGCGGCAAGGAATTTGCCGATTTTTTATTAGAAGGAAAAAAGGGGAAAAAAAAAGGGTATACAACTAATAATTAAAACCGCCACAAACTACTGAACTACTTAAACTACTGAAGCTACTGGAAAGATCTAAAATAGTGTAAAGAAATAATTATACTAACTCGTAATGGAGAGGAATAAGTCTAACTCGTAATGGAAAGGAATAAGTAGTTAATTCGGTAACTAATTTGAGATTCATACCTGTTACTTGGCGCCTCACTAATGCAGGGAGCATCAGATGACGAGCTGCAGCCGCTCTTATCAGGTCTTAGCTCTTAGACTGATGGGCCATAAAAAAGGGTCGTATGAACATAACTCTTCTGGAATGATGTGTCCATGTTATGTAGACAAGGGTGCTTGTAGGTTTTGGACCCGGAGATGCTGATCAAGCATTCAACACGTTAAATCTAGCCGACAATTTTTCTGTGTTTCTATCCTCGTTTCTCTTTGCTCCTACGTCAAGAACTGTGGTAGCGAATATGGTGTTTCCTCTTTCCTCGCAGTTCGTCAGATGCCGGAGACGTGATGGCGCTGGCGACTGTAGGGAGGACACGCTGCTAGTGCCAGCGACTATGGGGAGGACACGCTGCCCACCACGTCCTGTGGAAGTCCTAGATGCTTTTGTGCTTGGCGCTACTTCTCTCGAGGGATCGGGTGGACCAGGATAACATAAGCAATGTTATGCTCATCTGGTGGTGAGCTTCTAACTCACCTCGGCCTCCATAAGCCATGAGAATTGCTTCTTCTAAAAAAAAAAGAAGGAGAGAGAGCATTGCTCTGCTTTAGTGGGGAACAAATCTCTTGTGTTTCAAGAGCCAATTTGGTACATGTATCCCAACAGTTTATAGAATGTGCTACATAGTGTACAACTGAACTTCCTTAAGTTACTAGTTTGACAGTCTGGTGCTCTTTTCACCTACATAATGTGCTTTGATTCGCAACACGTAAAGAGAGTTCAGTTGAATATGGTGCAATTCATATCCACACTGTACAACCACACAGACTCTCAATCCTCCGAAATCAACATACAGGTATACTCCCTCCATTTAAAATATTATAGTTTCCTATAGCTTTTCAGGTACATAGATTTACTAGACATCTAAACAGCGCATAT
>JADLZK010010744.1:0-16337 GCA_015847255.1 Hyparrhenia diplandra | reverse complement strand
AAGTGGGTGATTTATTTAATGTAACAAAAGTGGTTGAGTGGTCATGTGTGCTTCCTTAGGCTGCATTAATGACATGTCCATCAAATGTATACAGTGACAAATTGATTTGCCAGCTACTTGTTTCATGGCTTTAATTTGAGCTGCGGATCCCACTCTGAAACTGAAATACCCACATTAATAGCAGGTCGAATTCCGGCATTGAATAGATCCGCGGATAAGAATATTTGTCCATCTGTAATTGAGATTACATTAGTAGGAATATAGGCGAAACGTCTCCAGATTGAGTCTCCACTATTGGTAAAGCGGTCATACTCCCTTCGCCTAAAAGAGAATTTAATTTAGCGGCTCTTTCTAAAAGGATTGAATATTTATATGCAAAAGAAGTGCTTTAAAAAATACCTCTTTTCCCCTATTTCCAAATTATTACAAATATCAATTAACTGGCGTTTGGATTCTTGGAGTTATCGTGTCATTAGTCTAGGGTTTACTCTTTTAACCGTGGGTATTCTTTGTGGAGCAGTATGGGCTAATGAGGCATGGGGATCCTTTTGGAATTGGAATCCTAAGGAAACTTGGGCATTTATTACCTGGACCATATTTACAATATATTTACATAGTAGAACAAATCAAAATTGGAAGGGTGCAATTCTCGCACTTGTAGCTTCGATAGGATTTCTTATAATTTGGATCTGCTATTTTGGTATCAATCTGTTAGGAATAGGTTTACATAGTTACGGTTCATTTACATTACCATCTAAATAATTACATAACATAAAACCTTCAAGTTTTTTCCTTTTTGTTCGCATTTATTGCTACAGCATTGTTCATTCTAGTTCCTACTGCCTTTTTTACTTATTATTTATGTAAAAAATAGCCAGTCAAAATGATTAATTGGAATTCCAATTAATCATTAAAGAAAAAATGAAAAAAGGGATTAAAGAAAATAAAAAATCCAAGTCTTAAATGAAAGGGTCTGTTGGAATCATAAAGTGTGGTAGAAAGAACTACATATAGTTTTTCTACCACACTTTTAGATTCTTTTCTATTATATTATCTTGAGATTTTCATGAGGCTGATCCTGAGCTGCCATCCACGCATCGAATACCCTCATTTAAAAGAATATTTTTGGTGTAGAAAGTCTCAAATTCGGGATCTTCCGTTGCGGATTTCCCTGGGAAAGCGAAGTCATAGGCACGTAGGTTCAGAGCCGGACCAACTACGCCAATAGCACTCATCCATAAACCGGTGACGGGTACAAATAGCATAAAGAAATGTAACCAACATTTATTGGAAAAAGCAACACCAAAGATTTGGGACCAAAAGCGGACCAGAGCGAAATCTAAGCAGCAAGCGCTATTTCGAGTACTAACACCTTTCCTGACGCGAGAGGTTCAACCTTCATAAGCCCTTGAGCATTGAGGGTTATAGAAAAACTCGCCTGCATCTACTGAATTTCTGAAGGGGTGGGTCAAAGTCAGGTCTTCAAAGTCTTTTTGTATATAGAGGGAGCAGAGTCCTTTGCCATCTTTCTTGGTTACTACATCCCGTGCTCCAACGACACATATGCTGGGACCGGAGGAAGTAGATAGATGGCGGGTTAGAAAAATTGCTCTATCTCCACAAGCAAGCTTCAAACATATGTCACGCGTCGCCAAATGTGATCCTGGTCGTGGTCGTATACCACGGTCATAATGTCGACTGCCTAATGTGTGCAACGATGGCCTAGCTCAAGAGACAATGACACGCGAGGTTTATCTTTGGTTCGGGGCAAACGCGCACCCTAGTCCAAAGTGTGGCACTATCGAGGCTCAATGCGCTCGTGATCGGGGCGAATACAAGTCAAGCGAGAGAGGGAGATGAGCTCCCAAGTCTCGTGAAATGTGTGAAATCGAGTGGGTCATGTGTGTGTCGAATGAGCAAGAGAGCTTTTTTTCCTCCCGATGGCCAAACCCTCCCTTTTATAGCAAAGGGAGTTTCACATGCGGCCACCGGGCCAGGACTTAGAGGTGGAAGAAGCGTGAATAGAAGGGGGTGAAAGGAGAAAAGTCCTACGGCGGGTCGGGCAAGCCGGGCTACGTCCGGGCGGCGCTCGTCGCCGCCCTATTCCATTAACACGCCGCCGGCCGTCGAGAGTCGGGTAGAGGTGGCTCCGTGATAATACGATGTGAAGTACGTAAGGACGCCAGCTCGGAGCTCCTTGGTTGGCGCGTTGGGGGGTACAATGAGCTCGCCTAGCCGCCGCCGTTCCCTGTGCCCTGCCGCCGGTCACGCCGCCGGGTTCCGCGGTCGGGGCCTGTGGTGGCGCCGCCGCTTTTAAATGCTTGCTCTTTCGCGCGGGAAAATGTGTGGCCAGGAGAGCTCGTCGGGGGCTCGACCTCTTCCCCGTAGGTCATTTTGTCTTCTAGCGCTTGTCCTTAGCGCAAGGCGCGGTATGGCGTGATCTGCGAACCATACCGCGCGTGTCACCCAAGATCCTGCTTTTCTGATGAAGGATCTTATCGTAGCTTGCGGCGCCCGACAAATAGCCGCGACGCGGCAGCAGCGTTGTGTCTCGAGCCCGCCGTTAGCTTGGAACGGGGCCGTCGGGGGCTCGTTCGAGGCGGAGAAGAGCTCGTCGTCGAGGTGCAGGTCGCCGCGTTCTCGCGCTGGGTGGGAGCTCGTTTGGGGCGGAGAATCCTCGCCCAGACGAGCTCGAGCTCGTGTTCGGGACCTCGCTGCCTGGGGGGGCTCGTTCGAGGCAGAGCGAGTCACGCTGAGCTCGGGTAGGGTGGAAACGAGGGGGCTTCGCCTGTCTCGCTTGCTAATGAGCTCGGTTTTGTTGTGTCTTGATGCTTGATTAGCGAACACGACTGGTTAATTGCGTCGGAAATATCTGTGTCCCACATGATCAAAGTGGTGTAGGTAAGTGTGTTCACTGTTAGATTTTAATTCAACAATTAGGGACCTTATTATTTTAGTGTGCTCTTAACCAACTTCATGGTGCTCGTAGACATCTTTTTCGCAATCGAGAAGTATAGCCTCTGCTTATACCCTTTTAAATTAAGAGTATTACAAACATCTACAAAGAGCCCCTCACAGCACGAGCTGGGACGTCCGCGAGTTGGATGAAAATTAGGTCACATCGACAGCGTGACAAAGTGCATGAGAGATTAAAATATGTCATGTATTAGTGTGGTACTCGGTTTAGAGACGGAAGTGTTGTTGAAACTAGTGGTGCTAGCAGGAAGATTATTGCAAACTACTATAGATTGCTCATCGTCATATCCAGCGTGTTTGGTTATTAGGGTCATTGAACGGTGCAAAAAAAAAAAAAATGATCCGAACCTTCCATGCATATGCCCGACTGACTGATGCCGGACGTGATACTTCCACTGTCCAAACACACGCTTAATATAGGATATAAAGATTGTTTTAGCCCCTCGATCGGGATGCATATCATGCATACAATTGTCTTTATTATATACAAAAAAGATCGAGAAGAAGAAATTGTGGACAAAGTCAACGATGCACTTTATAAAGAAAGGTCAACGACGCGGCGCCCTGCGGTGGCTCTCGTGCACCACCTCGACGACGTCGGCGAACTCGTCGGCGCCTCTGATCGCGACCCAGCTATTGAAGTCGTCGTGGGGCCAAATCGACTCACGTCGACGTATCTATACCTGTAAAAGAACATGACTGTGCAGGGCCTGTCCTGGAGTTCGTACATGTAGTTGAAGTCCTGCACCTCGTCGATGTCCACGGCGATGAGCGCCGCAACAGGCCCGACCCGGTCGGCCGCGGCAGCCATGGCGGCGTCGAAGCGCGCACGCAGTCGTCGTGGCCGCTCCGGCCGAACCGGACCACCGTTAGGCGGCCGCTCTCGCCCTCGAGGTAGATGGCGTCGTTCACAGCCTCCGCCGAGTGCAGGTGCTCAACGTGGTACGCCATTGCGAAACTCGGTGCATTAGGAGGCCGGTCGGGTTTGTTTTAAGGGCAGCTCGGTCGAGACTCGAATCCGGCTCGGGCCGAGACACGGTCGGATGCCGAGCATAACTCGATCTCATAAAAAAATTACGTCAATTCACCGGCAGACAAATAATATTTTTGGATTCATTCAGACAAATAATTTTGCAAAAACCGAATTAAAAAAAACAAGGGCTGAGCTCATGGATGGGCTCCTTAATCGACACTGCTCGGTCCATGGGCCCACGAACGGACCATAATGGCACCACCACCTAACGGACCATGGCCTATTTTAATTTTGTGCGCATATATCCTCTGGCTGAAAAAAGAATCTACTAGAGGCGAATTCTCTTAACACGCAGGGTATGACACCTAAGTAGCCCCACCCCATCCTCTCCTGCGCCATCCGCTCACGTTCGTCTCTTTGCTTCCCTGACCGATCATGTTCGACTGCATACAAGACAATTCAAGCAGCCGAAGAGCACGGCTCAAGCATTAACGCATAGGCGCACAACTGAGAAGTCATCATCCGTTTCAAATCACGACACACAAATTGAATAGCCATCGTCGTGCTTGGCTGGCCTCCTGCCTCGTGCGTCTATCCTGTTTCCCGAACATGGAGGCCACATGCCTATAAATCTGACCCGTCGACGTCTCCCATGAAGAGACGAAACCAACAACAGATGAGCTCCATCCCCTTTATGCCATTCTGCTCGCCTTCCAGCCATAGCACAAGGCATGCGACGTCGAGGACCGGCAACTGTGTTGAGGAGAGAATAGCATGCGCTATTGGAGGTTTCGTTGCAGCGTCACGACACGTGGGGACGTGTGAAGGTTGCATGGATATACTAAATTGGGAACTGCATTCTTTTATTGTGATCTTTTTTGCGAGGCGATTGGTTTTTCTAGGACTGCATACGGCGGTGACGAGAGACCTATGTCGTGAACGTGGATTGCTGATTGTTTTTCATCGCAATAAAAGTTGCACATCTTTTTGTATTGGACATGGAATATGTATGTTAAGTTTTGCATTTTGCTATGTTCCTGTGTATGAATCATCACACGCAATGGAAAGTACTATGGGCTCTCTTTTCTCTCGGTAAAGAAAGATCAATGGAACTAAACACAATTGTAACCGATTTTTTAAAAGCACTTCTCTAAGTTCTTTTAGAGAAAAACTTCTCTAAGATTTTTATATGTACCAAAAATTTAGAGTTGGGTTTCTATGAAGAGTTTGACAAAAGAATTCTTCTTTATATTGTAAATCTACTAAATACAACTCTAAAATACAAACGATTAACACGTCTCATCTTTTTTTAGATGAAAATATTTTTTTAATCCGGCCTCGGATATAGCCAAGGCGTTCAAGAAAAAAAAAAAAAAAACAAAAAAAGAAAACTAGAAGATAGAAGACTAGGCTTTAATCCTCTTCTTTTTGCTCTCGCTCCAATTTTCAAGGATTCTGATCCCACATCATTATTTACTTAGAAACCCCGATGTCCGACAAAGGTACCAAAGTAGAAACCACGCGTGGAACTATAAGACAACGCCTTCAGAAAGGAATAATACGATGTAGCTCACGCGCCTTTGCCCGTCCAACATGGACAATGATTAAATCACGCAACATTCACACCAAAAGAGAAGGGGTGCAACAATTGGCTCCCCGCAAAGCTGCCCAAATTCGACGTCGTCGGCCCAGCAAAGAAGACGAAGACTTTCACCACCCAACCCACCCTCGGACGCCCAATAAGATCTAGTGTTGATGCATCCACGATAGCCGCCCGCAGCACAATCATACACGCACTATTCCACGCCATCGCTGATCTGCGAGCGGCTTCAATGCGGCCACCTCCGCCAATCCCATAGGTAACGGCCCGCCTCGGCGTTGTGGTCCTCCGCAACCGGATGGCATCGGCCCACCACCTTGTTGCGCCTTCGTAGAAGTAGGGAGCAAAGGAGCCCGGGGCGGTGTGAAGAAGCACCGCAGCCCGGGGGGATTCGGTCGGACCACTAGGGCCGTGGCGCCGCTCACCGCCCCCCGCCGCCGCCTCGACCCGCAGGCGTCGCGTGAGCCCGCCCGTCCTAGGCGTGGGAAAGAGCCCCGACGCCACCTTCGCCCGAATCGCCACGCTCTCGAGCCGTCGTCCCCGACCATACACCGGATCCGATCATCATAATCATGGATCCGGCCGCCGGAGCCACGGATCCGAAAGTGCTAGCCGCCGAACAATCATCTCTATCGCCGGAAAAAAAACCATCGGTGGAGAGAAAAACGAGAGAAGGATGGATGGAGGGGGGGAGGTGGCCCCGGCCACCACCATCCTCGCGGTCTCGTGGGTTTCGGAAGCCCGCTCCAAATGACACTGAGGAGGCACAGGTGGGAGGGAGGGGTTGTTGGCGATGGCGGCTCGTGTCACCTCTTCTTGTATTTTGGGAGGTCGAAGGCCTAAAATTTATGGATGATGTTATCGCCACG
This sequence comes from Hyparrhenia diplandra, assembly GCA_015847255.1. Taxonomy (NCBI): domain Eukaryota; kingdom Viridiplantae; phylum Streptophyta; class Magnoliopsida; order Poales; family Poaceae; genus Hyparrhenia; species Hyparrhenia diplandra. Next base: position 9,919 of record JADLZK010010744.1, on the reverse strand, counting down.
ACCCATCACGCATTTGGGGAAACACGGTACTCTATCGGGCCTACAATGGCCTCCTTCCCCTCCCTTCACACCACCGTTAAGGCCATGGGCACCTCGCCTTGACATGGCTCAACTGCCTACACTCCCTTCCACAACATTGCGCAGAATTCTAACGTTGCACCTCAGGCGGCGCCACAACGGAACATGGTTGGGTGCGGCTGTGAGCTGAACATGCCGTTAATTAAGTAAGTACTCTCTCCGTTAAAAAAAATACAATTCTTACTTTCTGAAGAGTCAACCGGTTTTATCTTTGACCAATGTTTTACAACAAAGCACTAACATTTACGATACAAAATAAGCATCTTTAGATCAATGACAGAATATATTTACATATAAATCTTGGTTGAGACGTAAATGTTAATACTAATTAATATAAACTTAGTTAAACTTTAACAAATTTGATCAGCACAAATTAGAATATTTAACTTATTGCCATCCTTGGTGGTGAGTGGCAACAAATTTGCCATTCGCGTGATATGATAGAATGTGAGGGAGGTTAAGTGGCGATTGTCACGGTTGCATTGTTTGAGATGGATGGAGTAAATAAACTTGACCCCCCTCATGAGCAGCACCGATAAAATTTGGCCAGGTCATCCAAACGTCGCCTGCGTTGCATTTCTCGCGTGAACAGAAAGAGACAGAAGAGGTGGACCATCGGTTGCTGACAACGGTGATTTGGCCAGTCCGTCCTCACGCTGTCTCTGAAGTCGTCTGCCATTCTGAGTTCTGACGACGTTGGATTCGGACATTCCTGCGACGCCAACTTTTGCTGCATCGCGTCACTCTGAATCATCCGCCGGAAGCAGTGGTTTCCGAGGTGCAGGACCGGTGGCGCGTTCATCGTCCCAAGGAGGCCCTGCAGACCTGCATGCCTGATCAAAGCGTCCGTCGAGGCGCTGTGTACCGCAGGCAAGGCATGCAATGGATTGTTCAGTTCAGGGATGGTCCTGATGTATGGCCGCCCAGCAGTAATGACCTTTCCTCCTGCTTTTTTTTTTTTTCTTCTTTTTTCATCAGAAGCTAGCAGGGGATTCGGTTAAAGTGTTGTTCTTTACCTTTACAATTTTGTGGTCCTAATTTTCAAGTAAAAAATGTGAATGGTTTAAGCTTCCCAAACAGAATGACAACTGGAATGCACATTCAGGCACTCAACGCGCCTGCAGAAATGCATTTTATACAAATATACATCTGCAGGCCCTACTATAATGCTCCATAATTGTGGCCGATAGATGGCAAATTACAAATTTTGATTATCTAAGAAGCATCCAAGCCTGATAGGGCAATCATCATATATAGAGTTGGTAATCGAATCAGCAGAATCAGTCTTTTCCTCTAATTTGGTCCACTCGATCATGTAAGCATGCACATACAGTCAAAAGAACCATGAGGTTCGAGTTTTTGTTAGTTAATGATTCAGCCTTCAGACATCCTTTTTGCACTTGCAAATTTTGAACTGCTCTTTTGTATGTATGTTCTGTTTATCTAAAAACTCTGCAGATCTCAATACTTTTAAAAGACAAATCACCTGATTTTCTTCAGTTATTTTCTCTCTAGTGGCCCTCCTAAACTCTTTTGCAGATGTAAACTACTCATCAAAGCAATGCAATAGACATGCATAATAAATCACACCCAACTGCAACTGATCAGCCTGCTTTGTGACCCACAGAATAACTCACTCCCTGATCCAAAAATAGATTATTGCCCAGATGCATAAAAGCTGAAGACAGTGATGTGGGCGTTAAGCCAACAAAATCCTGAAAACCTGGGAGCACAAATCGTCGCCAACCACCAGGTCTTGCGCCTAGGGGACACTCAAGACAGTGACCCATTGCACTGTAATCTTTATGCATTTCCATATGGCTTCTTCTGAACATCACATTGAGCAAACAAGAGCAGGTCTTCGAGACACGTTTCAAAACAGAAAAAAGAGCAGCCAGGCATAGAAAATCGACATGACCGGCCTTGTTCTCCAAAGCGCATGACAAAACACTCTTTTCTTGGAAGTTTTTATTGGGAAAGAAAGAAACATGGAGTAGTGCCGCCTGAACTACCATGGTGGCAGTCCACATCCTGCTGATACAAAGCGTGCTGGCGATCTTCATGGTTTCAATTTGCGGGAGCCCTTTTAATCTTCAATTGTGTTCAGAGATAGATCAAGGTCTTTCCAATGAGGATAAGATCGAAGCTTGGATATGTGTTCTCTACAGAAATTGCATTATGAGATTGCTCGTGCAAATTATGAATTATGATGGGCTCCTAATCCGCTTTGCGGCTAATCATCAGTGGCATTACCACGTGGAGAACAAAAAAGGAGTGACTAGAATTAGTTGAGATGTGTGTGTGGTTTGATCCTTAAACTTTGGCTTTCACTCGATATCTCATGGCCCATTCAGATCCCTTGCCTTGTCCGTTGTGGTTGTATGTGGAGCTCATAAATCTCCAAAAAGTACTATATGTCCAAACTGAAATACATTAATTCTTTTAGAATTATTGCTTTTAGGAACTGTTGCTTCTAGGAATGTACAAAAAAAAAAAAGGAGTCACGAGAATTATTGCTTTTAGGAACTGTTCAAACATTATGTACATTAATTCTTCCTAGATGTTCCGTTAAAGTTCCATTAGTTTGAGCTCAGTCTATTCTTGTTCTTGTCGTGTCCTGACTAAAATTGAAAATTGGGAACCATGGCAAGCTACCATCAGATCAGATAGACATAGACTGAGGCAGACAGAACACCCCAACCTCAGCAATTTGGGGCAGTAGTTACCAGGCCAGAAACCTTGGATTGCTGTCTCTACTGTCTAGTATCCCTTTAGGTATAGCACTTTGGAAGCAAGAAGTGACTGGGAAACCTTTACCTTTCTGCAGCTATCCTTAGCTGTTGCATTTTTGCTAGTCATAGAATGTATCCATCTTTACAGAAGTCACCATGGGTAAACCAGTAAATGCTAGTCACTAGCAAATCTGTCTTTTGACTTAAGAGATGTTTAGCTAGTACAATTGTGATCAGTTAGCTCTAGCATTTTAGGTGTATTAACTTGGAAACAAGAGATTCATGTCCATCAGCCACAGTTTAGTACTGAAGTATTGTAAAAATATACTGGTACAGCTGAAATTGACTGCATTTGTCAATATCTAGTAATTTGCCTTCTGACAGCGGTACTACTGCTCGGGCAAAAGAACACGTTGGAGGAAGCGTCTAATGACAGGGTAATTAAATGTTAATCCTTCTTTCATCATTGTTTAACCTTCTGCAGCTTCTTTGCAGCAGAATGTTCTGAACTGACAGAGGCCACGTTCGGTAAATGTAATACTCACAATCATAGCCTGCTTTTGATCACTGTACCTGCATGAACTCATCAACTGGATCTATCTCTATCTATCTATCCAAGTACGTACATAAACAGTTTGGCCATGTTCTGTGAAAATTTTAAATTACTACAGGATCAGATCAGATCTTGGCAGCAAGCAGAGCTGGAAAATGCTCTGGTGTCAGAGAACTAACGGAAGAATGAGATGTAAAAGAACATGCATCACAGCTAGAGCAAGGTACGTATTTCAACTTATTTAAACCAGCGATAAGTCCTCCCTTATAACTTAACCATGTGTGCTCCATGTTGTGATCACATCACAACTAGGTCACAGCACCTTGATGGGATCTAAATCCAATGCCGTCTCTGTATTCCCATGATGCTTCCATCCCTATTACTTAAACCTTGCGAGTCATGTGTGACACCTAACATGTCCCCTAACATGTTTGCCGTCGCTCATGTGATCACATTTTTAACCTAATAAGTTTTCTATTTTTTCATGCACTTGTGCTCTGTTTGTTGGATGACATTGACTTAGCACATACTACTACTAACACAAAGCTAATTTGAGATAATTTAAACTACAATGTATAGCAAAAAGAGGAACCTTGTTCTATATTTTTAGTTTAGGTGACCGACGTATAAATTCAACTAGAACATATAACAAAGCATTATCTTAACACAGTAATTCTAGGATATTTTTTTTTTTTTTTTTGGGGGGTTTAAATGGCAACTAGAACATAACAGTTTCAGATTTTCACTAGCACCTAATCTTTTTCTGTTACTTTCCAGCGGGGTTTGCCACCCTTTTGCACAGTTAAGTTGGTATAATATTTTATCTTTGTATAGGTATTATACTAACCTACACTCCTTTACTGCATGTGCCCCTCCCCTAAGATTCCTATCTTATTCTACCTCACTTGACCCGGACACTCCTCTGATGCCTATGATTGAGTTCACAGACAGTAATAAGAGTTTGCCGGCCCTTGTATTTTATTGGGCTCCTTTCGGTTTCTCGGAAAGTTAGGCATGTGATGCCAACATGCATGCTCTCTAAACATTGGAAATTAGTACCACACAGAAGGAGAAGGTGCCGAAACAGTAAATTGAGCATATGAATTCTTAATGAATTTGTTCTCATCCATGTGAATTACTAATAAAGAGAGAGAAGCTTAGTGCTGTGTCACTTGCTAGACCTCCCAAAAGTTTAATCCTCTGTCCATGTGCAAGAGCATAATTCTCTTCTCGGATGATTACAGTAATACTACTCAGTAGTAGAATTAACATGCTGCATGAAATTTTCTTAACACAGATTTATCCCCCCAAAAAAAATCTGCCTAACACAGATAGGAACATTGTCTCAAAGCAATATACGGAGTATGTACAAGTACAGCTACCTGTGGCAGACTGCTACCGTAAGTTCGTGCAGATCTCAGCAATTGCAGGGAAAGATGAACGCAGGTTAGATCTAGGAGGGATTGATTTTCTACAGGAAATGTTAGCCAGATCATCTGTGTCAGAGGTTGCATTACCAAGATCACAGAGAGCATGTTCACCTGCAACACTACTAGTACATGATTTTTCAGAGAAGCAGCTCTGAGTCACTGCAGATGGACAGACCATCAGAAACATTTAGAAGGTAAATACCCAGAGCCTAGAGGGGGAGCATGTGGACTGAGTAGTAAACAAACACCAGCAGCAGGCTCTGTAAACTTCTGAGTTCGGACCACCCTGCATCAGCGCAGTACAAAAGAACAAACTTTCACAGGCGCTAGAAACATTGTACTTAACAAGGATAAAGTTCAGAACTTCAGATTACCGAGGGAATTACGATCAGCATTCCCCGGAACCCGAGGGGAGGAAGAAATGTTCATGTTCTCACTCACCTCCTTAACAGAGCTCTGAGCACAGCAGCAACCAACTAACAATTTTTTTGAGCAAAAAGCAATTGACAATTCAGGATCACCCAATGGCAATAATGAGTACATCAACTAGGGATAAACATATGCAAATGATGGCATCAGCTGGGCTCCATCCATGCCATCTCCCTTCTTCCCCCCCACTTGAATTGAAAATTGCCAAAAATTCCTTTCTGATCTGAAACATCAAGAACCAAATTTTGCGACATGTATATTCCAAATTTCAAGTAGAAGAGACCACTCACAAGTCACACTCTCACACACCACTGTATATAGGAAATGAGAGACCATTTGCACTATCATCACTGTCGAAACGGCTTGAAGATACGTGCCAGGGTGAAACCATAGCGATCGAGCACAAATCTCAAAGACGAATCAACAGTGTGTGCAGTAGGATCTACCATCCATGGTTAGAGAGTAGAGATAGTACAAGGCAAGTCACTGTACCTCATCAAATCTGTTGTTTATCGAAAAGAATATCCTGCAAAAGCTAAGCTATTGCTTCATTATTTCAACTGGATCCAGATCTCTAAACCCTTTGAGTGCTATAAACAAATCCTGGGGTCTCCCGCTCTACAATCCCAAGGCAACGAGGAGGTGCCAGTGCCACCACTCACCCGCGGCCTCGGCCACTCTCCTGCTCCACCAATGCCGCCGCGCCTGCGCGCCACCAGGGCAGCGGGGCTCGTCGTCGCGCTCCTCGTGTGCCTCTCCCCGGCGCTGCTCGCGCCGTGCCACGGCGTCAACGAGCAAGGCCAGGCGCTGCTGCGATGGAAGGGGCCGGCGCGAGGCTCGCTGGACTCGTCGTGGCGCGCGGCGGACGCGACCCCGTGCCGGTGGCAGGGGCGTGGGGGTGCGACGCGCGGCAACGTCGTGTCCCTCATCATCAAGTCGGTCGACCTCGGCGGCACGCTCCCGGCGGGGCCGGAGCTGCGTTCGCTGAGGCTGTCGCTCAAGACGCTGGTGCTCTCCGGCACCAACCTCACCGGCGCGATCCCCAAGGAGATCGGCGACCTCGCCGAGCTGACCACGCTTGACCTCAGCAGAACCAGCTGTCCGGCGCGATCCCGCCCGAGCTCTGCCGGCTGACGAAGCTCCAGTCGCTGGCGCTCAACACCAACTCGCTGCGGGGCTCCATCCCCGGCGACATTGGCAACCTCACCAGCCTGACGTCGCTCACGCTCTACGACAACGAGCTCAGCGGCGCCATCCCGGCGAGCATCGGCAACCTGAAGAAGCTGCAGGTGCTGCGCGCCGGCGGGAACCAGGCGCTCAAGGGCCCGCTGCCGCCGGAGATCGGCGGGTGCACCGACCTCACCATGCTCGGCCTCGCCGAGACCGGCCTCTCCGGGAGCCTGCCGGCGACGATCGGGCAGCTCAAAGAAGATCCAGACGATCGCCATCTACACCGCGATGCTCACCGGCTCCATCCCCGAGAGCATCGGCAACTGCACCGAGCTCACCAGCCTGTACCTGTACCAGAACTCCCTCTCAGGCCCCATCCCGCCGCAGCTCGGCCAGCTGCGCAAGCTGCAGACGGTGCTGCTGTGGCAGAACCAGCTCGTCGGCACCATCCGCCGGAGATCGCCAACTGCAGGACCTCGTGCTCATCGACCTGTCGCTCAACTCGCTCACGGGGCCCATCCCGAAAAGCTTCGGCACGCTGCCAAACCTGCAGCAGCTGCAGCTCAGCACCAACAAGCTCACCGGCGCCATCCCGCCGGAGCTCTCCAACTGCACGTCGCTGACCGACATCGAGGTGGACAACAACGAGCTGTCAGGGGAGATCGGCATCGACTTCCCGCGCCTGGGCAACCTGACCCTGTTCTACGCGTGGCAAAACCGGCTGACCGGGCCCGTGCCGGCGGGACTGGCCCAGTGCGAGGGCCTGCAGTCGCTGGACCTCTCGTACAACAACCTCACCGGCGCCGTCCCGAGGGAGCTGTTCGCGCTGCAGAACCTCACCAAGCTGCTGCTCCTCGACAACGACCTCTCCGGGTTCATACCGCCGGAGATCGGCACCTGCACCAATCTCTACCGGCTCCGGCTCAACGACAACCGGCTCTCCGGGGCGATACCTGCGGAGATCGGCAAGCTGAAGAACCTCAATTTCCTCGACTTGGGTAGTAACCGCCTCGTCGGGCCGTTACCGGCGGCGTTGTCCGGCTGCGACAACCTAGAATTCATGGACCTGCACTCGAATGCCCTGTCTGGCACTTTGCCGGATGAGCTGCCCCGCAGCCTACAGTTCGTCGACATCTCCGACAACAAGCTCACCGGTCTGCTGGGCCCCGGCATTGGGTTGTTGCCGGAGCTGACCAAGCTTAACCTCGGCAGAATCGGATCTCCGGCAGCATTCCGCCGGAGCTCGGTTCCTGCGAGAAGCTTCAGCTGCTGGACCTCGGCGACAACGCGCTCTCCGGTGGCATCCCGCCGGAGCTCGGGAAGCTTCCTTCGCTGGAGATTTCGCTTAACCTCAGCTGCAACCGTCTCTCCGGCGAGATTCCAGCGCAGTTCGGCGAGCTGGACAAGCTCGGCAATCTCGACATATCGTACAACCAGCTCTCCGGAGGCCTTGCGCCCCTCGCGAGGCTAGAGAACCTCGTCATGCTCAACATCTCGTACAACACGTTCTCCGGTGAGCTCCCAGACACGCCCTTCTTCCAGAAGCTTCCGCTGAGCGACATCGCGGGCAACCACCTGCTCGTCGTGGGCGCCGGCGGCGACGCGGCCTCACGTCACGCGGCCGTCTCGGCGCTGAAGCTGGCCATGACGATCCTGGTGGTGGTGAGCGCTCTCCTCCCTCCTGACGGCCACCTACGTGCTCGCGCGGTCGGTCGCGCGCCGCAACGGCGCCATCCACGGGCACGGCGCCGACGAGACGTGGGAGGTGACCTTGTACCAGAAGCTGGACTTCTCCGTGGACGAGGTGGTGCGCGCGCTGACGTCGGCGAACGTGATCGGGACGGGCAGCTCCGGGCGTGGTGTACCGCGTGGTGGCGCTCCCCAACGGCGACTCCCTCGCCGTGAAGAAGATGTGGTCGTCCGACGAGGCCGGCGCGTTCCGCAACGAGGATCTCGGCGCTGGGCCCATCCGGCACCGGAACATCGTGCGGCTGCTCGGGTGGGGCGCAAACCGCAGCACCAAGCTGCTGTTCTACACCTACCTCCCCAACGGCAGCCTCAGCGGGTTCCTCCACCCGCGCGGCGGCGTCAAGGGCGCCGCCGACTGGGGCGCGCGCTACGACATCGCGCTCGGCGTCGCGCACGCCGTGGCGTACCTCCACCACGACTGCCTGCCAGCCATCCTGCACGGCGACATCAAGGCCATGAACGTGCTCCTCGGCCCCAGGAACGGCCCTACCTCGCCGACTTCGGCCTCGCCCGCGTACTCTCCGGCGCCGTCGCGTCCGGCTCCGCCAAGCTCGATTCGTCCAAGGCGCCACGCATCGCCGGCTCTTATGGCTACATCGCACCAGGTAAATAGCCGTCGTACGCTGCATCGATTTCCACAAGCAAAGCTACTTACTACATTTTTGCTGACATTTTCCTTGGTGCGTGCCTCCAAATCAAATGAAATCAAAACAGAGTACGCGTCCATGCAACGGATCACGGAGAAGAGCGACGTGTACAGCTTCGGCGTGGTGGTGCTGGAGATGCTGACGGCGAGGCACCCGCTGGACCCGACGCTGCCGGGCGGGACGCACCTGGTGCAGTGGGTGCGGGAGCACGTGCGCGCCAAGCGGGCCACGGCGGAGCTCCTGGACCCGCGGCTGCGGGGGGAAGACGGAGGCTCAGGTGCAGGAGATGCTGCAGGTGTTCTCGGTCGCCATGCTCTGCATCGCCCACCGCGCGGAGGACCGGCCGGCGATGAAGGACGTCGTCGCGCTGCTCAAGGAGATCAGGCGGCCAGCCGAGAGGTCCGGAGGAGGGAAGGAGCAGCCGGCGTGCAACGCCTGGCGGCCGCCGCCGCTGCCCCAGCGCCACTGGACGGGCAGGCGCAGCGGTCGCCGCCCCGGAGCCCGCTGCCCAAGGGCGGCTCGTCGAGCTGCTCGTTCGCCATGTCCGACTACTCTAGTTGATGAATCAGGCTCGCTGAAGTGCTGCTGGTAGATACCGATTAGCAGGCACTGGAACGGTGAATTTTGGAGGTGTAATAATAATAGTGTGATTAGTGTATCAGTAAGTAGTTAAATTGTTAATTATTAATCCAGGTTATAGCTTGTAATTCACATGTATTTGTACTTTGTAAATTAATTAATCAATTAATGGGTCAATTCGAAAAAAGAAATAAAAAAATGACGTCATGATGATGAAAATGATACTATATGATGTGAAAAAATAACAAATGGATGGTTGCAATGGAATTTCATCATATACTGCGATAACTAACGATAAATTTGTTAAAAATGTTTATACTAAGTTCATAAAATGAAAAATTTTATGCTTTCCTAAAAAATGAAAACAATAAGGACACTTACAGTGCTCATGAATATTCAGATTAGTCATTCAGAACCCCAAACAAAGTGACAAGGACAAACTAAGAACCACTAACACACTTGTGCTTTCACTTGTGTTTTTGGAAGTATTGGTGTTTTTGAAGTATATATATGCTTTATTTTAAATTAGTTAAAGAAAAAACCTTCCTTCAC